>JAUCMR010000032.1:6054321-6065877 GCA_032357425.1 Enteromius argenteus
CAATCGGGCATCTCTGTAGGACCTCTCGAGAGGAGGATCAGTCGACGAACAGACCTCACCTCAGTGCATAGGCCACCCCGTGGAGGGAGCCCTAGACCGAGGGATAGTATCTATCACGGCCTGTAAGGGGCCGGAGATCTGACGCATCCCGTCCAGGAACGCGGTGCCAGCTTGTGCCCAACCCAGAGAAAGGATTCTTTTCCCTTCCTCACTGGGGTTTCCCAGGTAGGGGCTGCCGCAAGGAGCACTAGGTCAGCAAACCAGGTCCGCAAGGGCGCTACCAGCAGAACCTGCTCCTCATCCTCCCTGAACTTGCACAGGGTCTATGCAAGGAGGCTCACTGGGGACAATGCGTACTTAGGCCCCGGAGGCCAGCTGTGTGCCAGTGCATCCCTGCCGAGGGGCGCCTCAGCGAGGGAGTAATACAGCTGGCAGTGGGAGGACTTGGGGGGGGGCAAAGAGGGCTATCCTGGCCTCGCCGAAGTAGCTCCAAATCAGCTGGACTACCTGGGGGTGGAGCCGCCATTCTCCAGGGTTGGTGGACTGCCTTGAGAGCTGGTCGGCTGCACGGTTGAGTGTCCCTGGAATGTGAACAGCGTGCACCGATTTCAGCCGCGTTTGACTCCACAGGAGCAGATGGCGGGCAAGATTTTACATGCGGCGGGAGCGTAGACCCCCATGTCGGTTGATGTACGCTGCAGCCGCGGTGTTGTCGGTCCGGACCAGCATGTGTCTGTGACGCAGCATCAGCTGAAAGTGACGCAGGGCCAGAAACATGGCCAACAACTCGAGGCAGTTGATGTGCAGCACCTCAACCCGTGGAGGAGGCCTGCGTGTCGACCACGACATGCCTGACCACGGGCTGAATAGGCGGTGACACTCCGGGGAAACGCCAATCCGGAGAGTACCACGGTGCCATGTCTATCTTGGGACTCGATCGTGTAACCAATGCTGAAGCGGTCTCATATGAAGCAAGCCCAGCAGCGTTCCGGCGACTGCAGCTGCCATATGCCCCAGGAGCCTCTGAAAAGTTTTGAGAGGGACCGCTGTCTTGTGCCTGAAGAAGTCCAGGCACTTCAGCACTGCCTGTGCGCGTTCGTTGGTGAGGCAGGCAGCATGTTGACCGAGTCCAGCTCCATGCCGAGAAACAATCTGCACTGGGAAAAGTTTGCTCTTTTCCCGGCTACCCTGAAGGTCCAGATGGCTGAGGTGCCGAAGCACCAGGTCCCTGCCAATAGAGCCCGCGAGTGAGCTACAATGAGCCAGTCGTCAGGATCGCTGCAAAAGGGACAGGCCAACTGGAAGTGACACGCTCGACCCTGGACGCAACCCCTCTATTTATTTATTTATTTTTTGCCTTTTTTGGGTCTGAGTCGAGGTAAAATCAAGACATGAAAGCACCTGCCTTCAGGTTGACGGCTGCGAATCCATCCCGGTGCCGAAAACACAACCCTTTTCTGTTAGGATGTGCTTAGGGGTGAGCATCCTGATCGGGAGCCTGTTTAGAGGGGCCGATTCAGAGCTCGAAACCCAGGACAGATTCTTACCCACCGCTGTCTTTGGGCACAATGAAGTAAGGACTGTGGGCCCTGACCTCATCTCGGCTAGACGGCACAGTTACGTCCCTCGCCAGTAGGACAGCAACCTCCGCGCGCAGGACAGGGGTATCCGTGCTCTTCTTGTGAAAAGGGATGTGTCCGTACCTGGGCGGACGCCCAGGGAAATGAATCGCCGAGGCGTACCGTCCGTATCAACCACTGCGACGGGCTGAGAAGTTCTAACCAAGAGGCCAGCTGGTTCGCTAGGGGAACCAAGGGAACGCTGACCGCCGTGATCACAACGGGCAGCCTGGGGGGGAAAGGGGGCAGGGACTGAATCCAGAAGTTTTTTTTTTTTTTTTGGATCTGACTGCACTGGGCAGCGATTACCTGCTCCCTGGTTCCCGCGCTGGCAATATAGGGCTCCGGGTCCAAATCCGAGGAGGCAACGCGTCACTCAGGATGGGACCTCAAGACCCTGGGCCCAGAGGTGAGGAAGAAATTATTATTATTAATTTTTGAATAATTTCCTTGTCCGAGGCTGAGACACGGGGGGGCACCGCTTGCCCACGGCCAGCTTGACATTGTGCCGCTGGTCTGCTTCTTGAGCCTCGGCAGGGGACGGAGCAGAAAGTTTCGGAGCTGCGGGGGGTGCCCTCAGCGACGAGCAGGCGGAGGCTGAGCACAGCAAGGCGTGCAGGGTGGTGGCAGCCTGGCCGCAGCGTGGTAAGCCCCACGCTTCGGAGGGCAAACGCGTCTGATCCAGCCAGGCGGCGCAGCTGTGCGGGCATGCACCGCAACAGCGCGCTCAGCCTGGGAGACCACCGCGTCGCCCTTGGCTGCCGTACCACGCCTCGGGCTGCTTTTGAACTGCCGAGAACTGCTGGGCCAGCTCCCGACAGTGTCGCTGAATAGGCCGACCTGGAAGACGGGAGTGTGAAGAAAGGAGTACTTTGTCGACATCTGCCATCTGTGCCAGCTTCAGCCATAGGTGGCGCTCTTGGACCACAGCCGTGGACATCACCTGGCCAAGGGATCACGCCGCGACTTCCGTCGCCCCTTGATCAGAAACACCCTCCGTGCACGTGGTGCACAGGGCGGAGGCAGCCTGGACGCAGCGCGGTAAGCCCCGCCAGCGAGGGCGGACGGGAACTTACACACCTTGGAGGGCAAACGCGTCTGATCCAGCCAGGCGGCGCTTCTGCGCGGTCATGCACCGCAACAGCGCGTTCAGCCTGGGGGGCCGCTGCGCAGTCCTTGGCCATCGAGGGTGGCGAGGGGTAAGGAGCCGGGGCGCGAGTGAGCCGGGGGCCTGCCGCGACCTGATCAGCTCCCCATGCACCTCCGGGAAGAAAGGCACTGGGGGGGAATGCGGCTGGGCTGCGATCCTGGACCCCAGAAACCAATCATCCAGCCTCGAAGAACGGGCTGGGGCACCATGGATACCCCCAATCCAATCCCCTTGGCGGCTCAGAGGAGCATAGCCGATAATTCGGTGTCCAGCTCTGACAGGCAGTGACCACGGATGGGCGCTGTCCTGGCGAGTCATTCACCTTACCAGCCGACTCTCCCTTTGCTGCTGCAATAGACATCTCATCTTTCTGGGGTGCATCGGAGAAGATGCTCAGCCCGCTGTGCTGGGAAAGCCGTCTGCTCTGAAAACCCTACGGAACTACGTGATGGGGCAGAAGTTTGCGGGGTTTTTTATGCCTGGTGGAACATTCTGCGCGGCCAGCGTGTGGTTCCCCCAAGCGCCTCGCCGCGGCCGCCGAAAAACCTTTACGGTTCAACGAACTGCCACGGGAAGACGGCGATGGGAAAACGCCTCACTGTAGTGATGGTCATGCATTCGCAATGAATGCATTAAACCATCGGCGAATGCCGCCCCAGCGTGAACTCTCCCCCGCATGAGGCAGCGATCATGTCCGTGCAGAGAGGTGAGGAAACTACCGCATCCGGAAGCGCACGGCCGGATAGACATTCCGGGGAACGCCTTACCAACCGTGAGAAATTGCTCTTTTTCCTGGATTGCCCAGGGAGAACCTCTCGCGGCACTGCCGTGCACTCAGTAGGTCTCACTGGAATGCAAAAAGCTGGTTTGCTCACAGCCTTTAAAAAGGCTACCAGCTCGCAGGACCCGCTGACAGCCGCCCAGTCGTTCGCTGTCAGAGGGAGAGAGAGCATGAACTCGCAGGAACTCTTTTAGAAAACAATCTCCTTCCACTCTCCAAAACGAAAGCCAAGGGGATCTCCAGCTCAGGAACGGCGAAAGCTCCGTAGTGAAAGTCTGCAGGTGCATTGCATTCGTGCTCTCTTATACTCACGTAGTGATGAGGTGCACCTTGTTTCAAACTTTCACAAAGCATCTTTGGGTTACAATAAAATAACAAATTCAAATCCAGATTTAGACTTTTAAAAGATTTATAATTCTTTCCCCAAAATGCAATTTAAAATGCAATAAAGCAATTAAAACACTATGAAGGTTATTTTTCATATTGAGTTTGTTGAAAATACACAACAAAGTAAGTTGATCCACAAATAATCAAATGCAATTATGAACGCAATATTGCATAGCTTGTCAGTGATATTAAAATGCCGCTTCATTTGAAAGCACGCCATGGAGCTAATCACAGAACCGGCTTTACTGACAAGATACACATGACAATCACATGTGATTTGTCATGCAGCCCTAATTTTTTTTGCTTGTTTGTTGATCACAAAAAACAAATTAGTTGAGGAAAACTAGGATGCCAGTTGTATCAAAGTGTCGCCATTACCTATACTGTTTACATTTTGATTGCGTTCTACAGAGAAGAGAGAGACTGGCATTTGTCACGGTTTTGAAAAAAGGGAGAAATCAGAACAGAATAACACGCCGGATATCGCATTTTGCGTAAAAGTAAAAATTTACTTTTAAATACCGATCATTTACAATACTGATTTTATATATATATATACCATTTTCCGAAATGGGATTTCAAAAAGAGCATTTAAGGATTATGCAACTGACAACAAAGCAGATTTTTTTTTTTTACTTGGTACTTTCATTATTCATTTACTTTAAACATTTGTTCTAAAACACTAATTCAACAGTGTCTGATTTACGTGGAGTGTCTATGTATTTACACCAAGTGCAGGTAGCCCACCTTGTTGTCCGAGGCTATTTACATGTACACTAATTTCACCCACAAATGTGTGGTTGAGCTAGACATTGTTATTAAAGATGGCGGTATAATAACAGCAGTAGTGTCGTAAGTAATATATGCCGTAGTGGTAATCTTTGACGCAATTGTTTTGCCGAAGAGTTTTGCCGAAATTGTTGTTCTCCCTTTTCCCATTACATATAAGATCAGAAAGGAATTTATTGTCAATGAAAATAAAGGGAATATTTGAAAAGTGGAAATAAATTGCCTCACAGGTATTTAATGATAAGCAAAAAAAACAAAAAAACAACAAAAGGTAAGTTGGTATTTAACAACTAAGCAAACATTTAATTACTATACTGGTTTCTCATTAGAAATAACATCAAAATTGCAAAAAAGTTTGGCAGAAACATATATTTACTCACAAACTGACCACCAAAGACAACTTTTAGATGCCATTTTCCTTTTTGCTTTTACAACCCTCATACTTCCTGCTTGCAGCTACTGTATATTTTATATTTTATTCGTTAGAATTCATTATTCATTTCATTTTATTGGTGGACAGTGTAAAAAAAAAAAACAGCATGTAGCCATGTTTCAATTACATGGCTATTCAATTCATTTTAATTTCAAAAATGATCCACAGCAATTATAAATGCAGAGTTAAATACTTTCCCAATCATCTCGGTCTCTTTGGTGCTCAAGCGTGGCTTCACATCCATAATGCAACAGAGAAGCTCCGCCTCCCAGACCAGAAGTCTCTTTGAAATTGAACTCGGCGCTCTCTCCCCGCAGCTAATTCCTTCGAGACGTTGGATGGCATCGGCGCTTAATGAGAGATGGCATTTCAAAAGCATTAACTGAGAGTGCTCCGACAGCAACCTGCTTTCAGATTGTGTCGAGGCTTTGTGTTGATTCAGAGGGAGGCCATCTTTTGATTTAATGCCACCCTTGAGTAAACTTGCAGTTTCTTGTTGAGAAGATCAGGCACGTTTAATCGCAGGAGGTCATCCAAGAGTTATCTTTCAAGAAGATAAAGAATCAAGTCTTTGATTCTACAATTTGACGAAAGATGCTTCTTTTGTTGCAATATTAAATTGAATTCATTTATCTAAATTATATTATACGCAAATGAAATTACATTTTACTTTAGCAAACTGCTTCAGACTTGTCAGAAAATGCACCTCATATTCACAGTAAGGGAAGATCACTGTCTAGATGGGATTGACCCTCCAGCCTTTCAGTGAGTTTTTCTCTTTTAAGCAGTCGCACTGGGATCCTACACACTGCCTTTAATAGAAATACAGCTCTGAACTTGCCTTTAGCGTCCTGAGGTTATGAATAACCAAGAATGGATAATTTAAGAAGTATATCCTTTGTACTTCCCCTTGTAAAAACACTCAGTAGAATAATTTTGTAGCATGTAGTTATTGATTGCTGGCATGAAAATTAAAGGCATAATCATTTTGTCAATCACAATGCCTGTTTTATTGCATATTCATTTTGAGAGGTCAATAAGGACACTAACGGGAGGTCACAATTTGGCTGGTTATCAAAGTCCTATTAGCCCCTGCTGGTACATACTAGCAACCAGCAACTACACCATTATGTGGAAAAAGAAAACAGAAAGAAAACTTGCTTAAAATATAATGTAATATCAAACTTAGAACGTATATTCTCACACAAAAAAAAAAAATAAAAATAATAATAATAATAATAATAATTAACCAAATAATATATACAATATATAGCTATATATATATTTTTTCTTTTTTCATTTATAATGAAATCACTAATTTTGCAAAAATGCAAGTTTTATTGACTCTGAACCAAATCATAACCAAGTTTAACCATATAGTAAGTGCCTGTCGTTGTTTAATATTACTCAGTACTTAATTACAGTGTAGAAATGGCACCTAAATTATATAACATTATATATTATATGTGCAACATATAATAACAGTGCAATTATACAATATGTGTGTATATGCGTATACAAATATAATATATATATATATATAATAAAATATAATATGAAGTAGACCTTTGTGTGTCATCTTCCATCTAAACACAGAAAGCATTGAGTGTAAGCTGTCAGACAATCACTCAGCAATGGGAATATTCTTGAATGATCAGGTGTGCAAGAGCACAAACGCTCCTCTTTGGCAGAACATGCAGTGGCTGTAACAGTCACTTCATCTACCAAAATGGCTGCTCAGTTTTAGCTGTAGCCAATAGAGTAGTCGATATCTCTAAGATAAGATTTCCTTTCAAGTTAAACCAGGCTTAAAGTTTGTTTTCTTGCTCTGAGCATGAAAGAGACACATGTGGAGGTCTACAGATATTGTGACAGTTCATCTTGATGCTCAGGTTCAGCTCTCCACAAGTGTCTGTTTTCGGGTGACTATCAAACTCAAGATGAACGAAAGCAGCGATTGTTTCCTCAGGTACTTCAGTGACATGTTTTGATGTTAGCAGAGTCACTGGTGCACCTGCACATGCCTCACACACCTGTGTGTTTGCTCTGCTGTCTGATAGGATCAAACGTCTACCCCGTGTGGCCAGCAGCTGTGCTGGAGAGGAGAGCTGATGGAGGAACTGTGCACCTCAGGCTGCTGCTTTAAGTTTAGGAACATGCAGGAAAGAACTTTAACACAATCCATGACTCTGCCAGCATGACTGCTTGCCTTAAAGGGATAGTTCACCAAAAAATGAAAATGAATGAAAAACGAATCCAATCGGAGATATAATAAAAATTGTCCAGCCCCCTCCAAGCCTTTGAGCCAGGGGGTTGCCTTTATACGTCCAGAGATGTGCAATAATGTGCACGTATTCGTAATAAAATGTCTGAATGGCTGAATAAAGGCCCCCTGTAGTGACTCCATGCGTTTTTGTACAAAAAATATCCATATTCAAATATAATAAACACTTTTCTCTCACTTCTGCTGACTGTAGAGACCAGAAGCAGTCCCAGCGGATGACGTAAGCTGCGTGATTAGTGACAAGCACGGAGAGAGAACAAAACAAAATGCCAGTAATGAATTAGAAACACAAACCGAGAATTTGTAAAGAAAAATGTTGGAGTCTTTTGATATGAGCCAAGAGGAGACTGGTTTTCCTTTGAAGCACCGAGACTGCTTCCGGTTTCCAGTCAGCAAACGTGAGAGAAAAGTGCTTATTAAGTTTGAAATATGGATATTTTCATACAAAAACACATGTATTCACTACAGGGGGGCTTAATTCACCCTCCAGAGCCGGACGTTTTATTACTAATACGCGCACATACAACAACAAAGAAAATAGAAAATGATGTTAGCATTAGTGAAATTGCATTGACATGCTTATCTGACCGTCATCGGTTCGTGTAAATAAATGAAGAGGTGTCATACCATTCAGAAGTGTAGTACGGAGTACCCCAAGGCTCAGTCCTAGGACCGTTACTTCTTACGCTTTACATGTTATCCTTGGGAGCTATCATGATGGTATTAGCTTTCACTGTTACACTGATGCTACTCAGCTTTATATTTCTTTGCAGCGGAATGTGTAGTTGAGATTAAAAAAACGCATGTCATTTCTTACTGCTAAATTCTGAGGAAAAATTAAAAAAAAAAATAGAGGTGTTAATTATTGGACCACAAATTTTGCATGTAATAACTTAAAACACTGTTTAACACTTGATGGCTGCTCTTCGTCATAAATTAGGAAACTAGGTGTGCAATTTGATAGCATCTATAGCAATTAGATCTATCCTTTAAAAGTCATGTTTCTAGTATTAATAAAACCACACTTTTCCATCTCAGAAATATCTAAATTACAACCTATGCTCTCAATGTCAAATGCAGAAATGTTAATTCATGCGTTTATGACCTCAAGGTTAAATTATTGCAATGCTTTATTGGGTGGTTGCTCAGCATGCCTAAGCCCTTACTAGAACCAAGTACAGTATGACCATATTAGCCTGGATATGTCACTGCTCTGGCTTCCTATTAAACATTGTATATATTTTAAAATCTTGCTAATCAACTATAAAGCCCTGAATGGTTTTGCTTCTCAATACTTATAGTAAGCTCTAATCTCATTATAGTGTTATTTACCTATACCTATAATTTAACTATATACTTGATTGATTAATGCGTTATTCCAACAATACTGTGGTAATGCTGTGTATTCTTCCCCAAACATTGGCATGCTTTTTTATAATGTATATTTACTCCTGATTAAATAAACTGCCCAACAACTATTACAAAATATGAATCTCCTCTTTTTTTGACACTTGAACAACAAAACCCATATCATGTAATTCCACATGATTTTGGATGTAGTATCCTTTTATCGTCACCATAAGCACAGCAGCTATTTTGTTTTTTGAAATAGTTCAGATAAATCAATCCAATACCTATACTAACATCATTTTATGGACATTCATTCCTGCTCAAGACAGCTGTACTGCCAAAGGTCAAAGGTCAAATGTCCAACAAACAAGAAATAATTAACTAAGAGAGAGAATTTCAATAGTGCTTGAATATGAAATGCATATTGAAGCTACAGATGAATGAGTGTGCTGTGGACAGATGCTCAGGTCAGACTCGTGATATACGCAGCGTCTAGGGAGGAGGTACGCTCATTTGGGCTTAACATTGCAACAATAAAAAAGCTTTCAAGATGTGGACCATAGTAAATCTTGAAAGGCTCCCAGAAAAAAAGGGCAATAAACATAGCAGGAGATGAATATTTCTCTGCATCTGTCCCATAGGCCTCATCGGCACACATGAAGCCTGCAGCAGACAATAAAAACCATACATGTGAGGAACGATTCCCAAAGCGACACATGTCTGCTCACGTACTTCGTCACAGCACACTGATCACTTTTCCAATTCTTCATTGTTTCAGAGTTTTTTTCATGTCTGTTCCTCTTTAAAGCTTCTGACCTCTGACCTCTTGATATAATTCTAAACTGAGCTTCTCTTCAGGCCTTCCGTATATATACCGACTAATTTATGTATTGGTATTTTTTTTAACTTTAATCCACTTCATATTTTGTTGTTTCACATCCATGCCTGCTTTTAGTTGCACTTTTATTTTTATAAATGTTTATGTATATGATGTGTTTTCTGAAAGTATTTAAATATGTATATTTAAAATTACTATTTAATAAATAATTATAAATAAATTACAAGAACAAGAACAACAACAGTACCTATTTAATTGTATTATTATTATTATTATTATTAACATTGTGTTAATGCACCAAAAATGTATATTTAGCAATATTTAATACTGCTTTATTTTACAAAAACAACAACAAATACTGATAATAATACTTAAACAATTTATATTTGTGTGTAGAAATAAAATAAAAAAGTAATAATATTTGTATTGATTATTTTTAATGTTTCTGTAAATAGTTAAAATTATATATATATATATATATATAAAAAACACTTCATTTATTTGAGTGTAGAAATATACATATACATGTATTTATATATTTCTACAGTCTTTGATTTTTTTCTAATTTCTGTAAAAAAAAATTGGAATATTTTAGAAAATAAATTACAATATTATTACTAATAATTATACATGATTACTACAGTATATGCAAAAAACCTATGACTGACAAACATTTCAAGTTAAATATCATTTGTCTGTCCACACAGCTGCTCTTTCATCATGATGTTGTTTTATTTTTAAATTTTTAAATGTTTTTAGGCCGAGGCCAGCAGACCACCCAGTGCTGTGCACACTGTCGCCCCCTGAACTGTGTCACACCCAAACAAAGGGTCCTGTCAGACCGAGCGCTTTCCTCTCTGCTCTTTATGAAGTGTGAAGTGCAGTCTGGAGCTGCGTGTTCAAGTCAATCAAGCTCTGGAAAATGTCTCAGGACCCTCTGAGTGGCTGTCGACCCTTTGCTCTGTGAGCTGACTCCACACACACAGGAACCATGCACCGGAGGGCCGGATGACTTCACAAACCTGATGTCTGCTGTACCGATGACCGAGACACGCGACGGCTTAAACGAGACACTGTGTGTGTGTGCATTCAGGACACAGATAAAATTATCTTCATTTGGATCTCTCTGTGCTCCTGAGTCAAAGACAAGAGGAGAATTACTATGAATATCAAGCTGGGAATGATGAATAAAGTTCAAAGCTCTGTTTGTCACATGCACATCTGGTACAGCGGAGAGTGAAATTTTTCACCAGAGTTTGTTGACAAAATGAGTCACATGGAGAACTTCCAAAGCATGTGGCCAGAGATTAATACAAGGGATAGTACATTTAAAAAGAAATAAAATAAAATAAAATAAAATAATAAAACCATTTATTCAGAGCCATGTTGTTTCAAATCAGTGTGACGTATGTTCATACATGAAACACAAAAGATGATATTTAATGTTACAATAACTGAAAAAAAAAGACAACAAAACATCTAAAAACCCCCACAAAGAACAAAAAACAAACAAACGGCCAAACAAAACAAAACACACACACAAAAATAAAATAAAATAAAAATAACTGAAACAAAACAGAAAAAAATTAAAAGAAAACCAAAACCAAACATGACAAATTACAAAAAAAAAAAAAAAAAAATGACAATGAAACCTGAAACAATACCAAATAAAAAACAAAGAACAACAAATAAATAAATAATAAACAAACACACTCCATACAGTGAAAGCATATTGTGGAAACAGGCTTTCAGTCAAGAGGCCATAAAAAGCATTATAAAAGAGCTCTATATGACTCATGAACTATATTCCAGGTCTTCTGAAGCCATACGATAGCTTTGTGTAAGCAGTGGTTACCCTTTCAGTCGAATCACTTCGACGTTACAGATGGGAACTCGCCAGAGAGACCAATTGTCTTTGAGCCTTA
>JAUCMR010000032.1:6065977-6080221 GCA_032357425.1 Enteromius argenteus
GCGAGTTCCCATCTGTAACGTCTCCGTTCCCTCCTTCAGGGAACGTGGGTTACGTTCGTAACCTAGACGTTTTCAAAATGGATGTCGAGAGCCCACAGGGTGTCATAAAAGAGTATTACAGGTCCACCGAAAAATTTTAGAGAAATGTACTGGTTCTAAATAAAATTATTGTCATTCATTTATTCTACAAATATACACTTATATATTTATATAAAATACTTAAATTGATTGCAATATGGTTTTGTATGTTTCATGTGAAAAGCCAACACTGTCTCACGACCAATACGTACGTATTTTACGAGGTGGCTAATTCATACAAATTCAGACGACCTCACTTGTACGATTTCATAGGATTTGTCTAAAACCCCAGTAAAGGGTAGGTTTAGGGTTGGGTTAGGTGTAGGTCATTCATACAAAGTCGCAACTTGTAAAAATACGTACGAATTGACATGAGATCGGGTTGGAAAAGCATGAGTTGCATTTTTATCCTTCTGGATTGTCTATTGGAAAATTCCTACTAGTGATGATCAAATTAGCCCATTTTAATCCAGATATTTTAAGTATAATCTTGGATTATTGATGGTAATGAATTCGAAATCCAAACCAGACACACAAAAGCCTCTTGCGTGCAGCCCCTGGGCTCTCTCGGCAGAGTTTTGACAGAAGCTTCTGTGACCACATCTTTGTTACAGAGCTGGTTTAGAGCTCTGCTCCTGAAGACCAGCGCCATCTTCTAATTAACATCCCAGGAATGTGAATCTGGTTTTCTCTCATGGAGTTCCAAAGACGAGTGTGACGACAGGATTGTGGATAGATTCCTCTTTGTTTCCCTTCCTCTGGTAAACCCAGCATCCCTCTCTTCATGTTACACCCTGCAGGAGTTTGGGGCGACGTATAAGCTATTGTAATCATCAGCTGTCATTATGTGGCCCATTGATGGATTGGTGGCTTTATCTGCGATGAAAGTATGGAAATGCTCTGGCTTCACTTTACCGAGGCGACACCGAAGCAGAGTTTCACTCTTACAGTATCCACGAGCGGAGGGTGGATTTCATCTTAACTCTTCCAGCGGTTCTCTTAGAGAGAAGAAGTGCACTTCTGTACAAAATAAAAGTCTTGAATGACAAACAAAGAAGATTTCTGATCAGTGAACTGATATAAAGTGGTATTTGTTTATTGATTTATTTATTAGTTTTTTTGCAACTGCACAGCAATAACTATATATATATATATATATATATATATATATATGACCCATATATATATGTGTGTGTGTAAATATGTATGGTAAAGTAAAAAAATATATAATATTTACATAAAAGATAAAAAAAAAAAAAATAACTATAACTACAATGACAATAATAATAATAATAATCAAAATCATAATAATTACTTTTTTACATACATACACCTTGAAAAATCACAAAGTAGTAGCATATTTTAGACACAGCTCACCACTTCCTTTACATTTTTCCACCACTCTACAATTTTTTTATTTTTTTTGCCTTGATTCATTTAAGTGCTCCTGCAGCGTGATGAATGATTTTTTTAAAAGTACTACTATCCCATGTAGTCTCCCATTAATATGGGCTCATAAAAGCTGCATGCATAATAATTATAAAAGAATTAGCGAATTGCAGTTTAAAACAGTTTAAACAGAGCATCGGATGTTAACTCAAGCATTTCACATCAACTTACTAAAAATAAAATAAAAAAAGTCTACTGAATGAATTAACATTTCTCAACACACTCCAGAAAGCCTGCTGTGTCCTCCAGGGCCGTGATAAGACACTCTCCAGGGGTCAGAAACTCAAACTGTATTCTGCGTAGACATATAGTCAGCGACAGAATTCACAGTGGAACCAAGAAAATATGGGAAATACTGCACATAAAGCTGAATATATTGACACATGGAGCACGTGGAGCTAGCAATGGAGGAGGTTTCTTATCCCATTCTTGATTCTTTGAGGCATTTCGAAACTTTCTTGAAGCACTTTTAAAAGCAGAAAGTTTGAGCTGACGGCTTTTAAAGATGTGTTTCTATTGTGCGACGTGCTAAGCACTTCATCAAGCCTGGCTTAAACAAAATCCAGAAGTGACGGCGAGGTTGTGCGGGATTAGACATGCTCTTTGGCCAAGGAGCGCCTGCACAGACCCGCAGGCCGTAAGCCTTATTGAGATTTTAATGGTGTGGATGCTGACAAAGACGAACGATGGCACATGCACGATTTACTCCATCTGCGTGTTTAATTTAGATTTAGAGTCTGCGCTTAATGAGAAATGTGCAGAATGTTAACTTAGACATCATATTTAAATGCTGATGGATGTTACGCTCTCCAAAACACCCTCTCACACAACTTACAGTAGATGTTATTAAACACAACCGCATTTTTGATACACGCTCTCGGAAGATTCAAAGCAACTTACAGTGCATTCGAGGTTTCTGTTTAGCATCATGACATTTTTCAAGGCACTTTAAGAAATAGTTCACCCAAATTTGGAATTTGCACTTTACTCACCCTCAGGTCATCCAAGACGTTTTGTTTTGTCATTAGATTTGGAGAAATGTAGCATTGCATCAGTGTCTCAGCAATGGATGTGAATGGGTGCCGTCAGAATGAGAGTCCAAACAGCTGATAAAAACATCACAATAATACACAAGTAATCCACGCCACTCCAGTCCAATAGTTAACGTCTTGAGAAGACAAAAACAATAAGTCTGGACTTTAAACGTAAAATAAAAGTCCATAATCCATAAAAAATTGCTTTCCCCAATATTTTTAAAGGAATATTCTGGATCCAAAGGATTCAATTGACAGTATTTGTGACATAATGTTGATAAATAAATAAAGAAAGAATTTATTTATTTTAATTTATTTATTTATTTTATTAATAATAATAATAATTATTATTATTATTATTATTAGTAGTAGTAGTAGTAGTAGTAGTAGTAGTGTTATTATTGTTGTTGTAATATTATTTTGTAACAGTTATACACATTTTCCACCAAAATGATTATTACTTAAATGAAAATATTAAATTAAATAATTTTTTCAAGTACATTTGTAAAACGGAATATATATTGTATTTGTTGAACTTAATTTAAATAAGTAAATAAATAAATAAACACTAGTTATCATGAGGCAGTACCAACTGATGTAAATGGGGCCAATATTTGGAGGATTTAAAAGCAGAAATATAAGGAAGACTGTTTC
This sequence comes from Enteromius argenteus, assembly GCA_032357425.1. Taxonomy (NCBI): domain Eukaryota; kingdom Metazoa; phylum Chordata; class Actinopteri; order Cypriniformes; family Cyprinidae; genus Enteromius; species Enteromius argenteus. The sequence goes on from JAUCMR010000032.1 coordinate 6,069,193, forward strand.
CGCCACTGAATAAAAAAAATGGTTATTGCGATTCTGACTTTTTTTTCTTAGAATTGCAGGATACAAACTCGCAATTCTGACTTTGCAAGATATAGAGTCCCAATTGCGAATTATAAAGTCACAACTGCAAGTTCTAAAGTTAAAATTGCGCGTTATAAAGTCAAAATTGTGTGATATAAAATCGCAATTGTGACTTTTTTCGTAGAATTGTGAGATGTAAACTCGCAATTGCGAGTTACAAAGTCCAATTTTGAGCAGAAAAAAAGACTGATATGTTCTTGCGAATTTATATCTCACAATTCTGAGAAAAAATGTCAAAATTGTGAGATAAAAAGTCGTAATTGCGGGCTTCCATAGAAATATGGACCTTACAAATTTATAAAAGCACTTAAATTGATTATTACATTAAAACTATGTATTATCTGATATGTAAATTTATTTTAAAACATAATTTTTACTCAAGAGTCAATTAAGGTTTTAGGAAGTTTATTATTATTATTATTATACAGGTGTGTGTATATATACATATAATTTCTTCTTTTTTTTGTATAACAGGGACCAGTCAATATTTAAATCACATATATCTTATAAGTTTCATGTTCATGCTTGATATTAATTTATAATATTTGTATATATGTATGCATTTACTTGCTTAAGCACCCTCCCTTTCCTCCTAAGAGAAAAGCTTTTATTTCAAATCTAATATTTGCCTTATTTAGAAGCAGTTACAGCATTAATAGACTCAGCACACCGAAAGGCTCTACCTCCTATCGATTCCTTCAGTACGCCGGCTATCAATAGACAATTACATTCGCAGATCAATACATAATCTTTTAGGCATAAAGGCATAATGCAGCGTAATATAAATGTAACCGTGATGTATCCACGCGGAGTGTTAAGAAACCTAAGCACCTATTTGAACAAATCCAGCCATAATGCGTTTTTCGCTAATCCTATCTTTCGTATCACTGAATAAACTTTTTGCATCACGGCGTTTCTTCCAAATCCTCTCTGAGCTATTCTGTTCTGCACTGCAAAATCCATATTTCCATTTTTCCATTTTTCAGTTCTCGCACCAGTTGGCAGCTGTGTGGAGCTGTCTCAGCGATGGCAGGGTTCGCCAGCTCCAGATTAGAACTCACTCTTTTACTCGTTTAAGGTCCGTTGCTGGCTGACCTGTAGCTCTTTGAGAGGCAGTGAGGAGAGCTGCCAAACTTATCTATATCGGAGGCCAAAAATAGCGCTTTCCTCTGGCGCTGTGTCTATTAGCAGTGTGTTCACTTCACAACACACATCAGCACTCGTACAGCACCCAGAGCGCTTTCAGAGCCTCTTTCTTTCTCGTAGTTCAACTTCTAAGAAACAGCAGACTCTCCACACAGGCTTTGAGATGTAGGGGACACCAGAGGCAATACTAAGGTTTTTTTTTTCTTTTTTTAATCATAACTCAGTCTCGACTTCAAATCTGTAGAAAAAAAGTGTGTAATGGCATTACGTTGCTTCCTGCACATTTTACGACACCTTCAAAGCAAAACACGTTTGATTTTATCTGAAACAGATCAATAAGGTAAAAACGCATTTGCTGAAGCAACCATGTGATTTTAGTCTTTGAGAGTTTTTATTGTGTGTCGTGTTTCACAGAGCCCGTACCCGAGTGCTTCACTTCTTATATGCAACGCTGTACCGGGTGTGCTACAGAGCACATTTACCACATAAGAAAAGCCATATACACAGCTAATGATGTGGTGCAAATGTTAAAAATGTTTTAGTTTTCAATTCATGCACTTTTTTTTTTGTCTTTCTTTCTTTCTTTCTTTCTTTCTTATTTATTTCTCTTTTTATTTATTTGTTTGTGGCTTAAAGTTGATTGACACAAAACAATTATTGTCCATCAATAGATAGATAGATAGAAATAATTAAATGAATAAATAAATTTATGATGAAAGTGAATGAGGTGTATATATGTGTATATATATATATATATATATATATATATATATATATATATGTATATATATATATATATAAAATGAGTTTTTTGTTTTGTTTTGTTGTAACTTTTACCCTAGCGAGGGCAGAGCTCGGCGTCCGCCTCAAACCCTGAAAAAAATATATTAAACAGTGTATCCAAAAGTCAGCTTTCGCTGATTAAGTCTTTAAAGTAAAATGATTACTCTTCTGTATGTGGGACTGAAAAAAAGGGGGAATTCGCTAATAATTATTTATGCCTGCTTGTAGCATCACTTATTAGCACATTGTGTGTTCATTTGTACGCGATTCACTAAAGCACTGCTGCTTGATATGCAGATGACGTACTGCGAGTAAGCATTAATAAAAGCAGAGATTCATGCAGCATTCTCACCTACTGTGATGCATTTAAAATGACTCTGCAGACTGATGCTTTGAGAGTGTAAGTGTGTGCTACACAACATGTTGAATATTACACAGGCCAGACTTCAGAAACTAAAATCCAGGGCTGGAAGACATAAATCACATCTAGCAAAGTCAGTTGTCATCAGCTCTGACAAAACAATGAGAGCGATAGAAATGGAGGGGCAAAGGCATGGAAATGACAAGGCTAATTTCACCCACAACTGATTGTCAAATGAGGAAGGCACCTTCACATTAAAAATAAATAAATTAGTGCAATTCTCAGGCACTTGAGAGGGAATGTGAGGTGTTCAAGCATGAGACAGTTTCATGCTAAAGGCCTTTCCAGTCCAGCAAAAACATGCTGTGAGCCAGGAGAAAGAGACAGATGCTCGGCATTAATAATCTGCCGACAACTCACAGGGAGAAGTGTTAGTGTAATTGTCTGTATAGTGCAGTCTAAATAAAAGCTGCTCGAAAAGCTCATAGGCACTACTGAGATGAGTGGGTGAGATTAAAGGGATAGTTCACCCATGAAAAAAAATTCTGTCATCATTGACTCACCACATTTTTAAAAAATGTATAAGTTTAATAAAAGAATAGATTTTGAAGAACGTTGGTAATCAAAGAGTTACTGCTAGCTACTGACTTATAGAAACAAATACTAGGGTAAGTGGTCAACATTCTTGAAAAAAATAATAAATAAATAAATAAAATAACATTTTTGAAATAAACTAAACTGAACTTAAATGAATAAAATAATCACAATATTAAAAAGAAAACTAATAAATAAATAAAAATATTATAATATATTATATATTATAAATAAATAATATATATTTATTTTTATTTTTTTTAACTTGTATATATTAAATGTATATATTAAAACCTGAAATAATAATAACAATAATAATAATAATAATAAAATCTATAGACCTATTTAAAAACCACAAACCAAAATTAAAAAGGTTTTAATAATAAGTCAAAATATTACTTAACCTATAATAGCATCTCTGTAATACTAAAATAATAAAAATTCACTTCCATTGTAAAATGACCTTCACTTCCATTGTAAAATGAACCATTTACATAAAGAAACATGTGCTAACATTAACATTTATCGCATAATCATGGCTTTTAGCAGTAAAATATGGCACAACTTTCCCCACTCTTCACTCATTTGCTGAAAAAGGCTGGTTTACCCAAAACACAAAAAAAAAAAAAAAAAAAGCTGACCAGCTTCATGCTCAAGACCAGCAAACGACCTTAGGCTACTTTAATCTGTTTTGTCAGCTGGGTATGAATCAATACCATCAGTTTCATTTGCAATTCTCAACTAAACAGCAATCTGTTATCATATGCCCCAAAACATTAACTCTGAAATCTGGATTTAAAATAACTTTCCATTCCTTCTCCTACTACAGCCTGCCAAGAGATGCCCTCAAGAGGCGAACATGAATTCAGCAAATGCAAAATTAGCATTCGGCTACAAGCATACCACCCATTAGTTGCATACATATTTGCTTTGGGTTCACTCAATGTTTAACATGTCGGGGGAAACCTTAAGTTGTTCATTCACTCCTGCATGTGTCCTCCCGCAATGCACAGGGCCTGCCAGTGTAACAGTAACCAACCCGCTGCCCCACGCAGATAATTAGGTGGCTACCTGTGGAGTCGCTAATGAAGCTGCTAAGTGAAATGGGAGTTGAGAGATTAACAGATTGAGAACAGGCTGAGAAATTAGAGGTGGCGTTTAACTCGAGAAATAAATCTTTGAAGTCTACCTTTACTGCTGGGAATTACATAGATGTTGGTAAAAACAATCATCTTGTGAAGCAAACAGCGCTTATACCTGCTAAAAGGACTTGTTAGCGCACAGTTTCTCCACAGCTGTCGTTTAGTTTGCTGTAATTAAAATGCATTTTGGGAAATCCAGGTCGATATTTGAGGCCAGTAAGTTAGGGCATGAAGTGCCTGACAGCTGTTCGGTTCAGTTAAATGAATGCACAACATGCTGGCTAGTGGATTAGAAACTCAAAATGTTACTGCTGTGCTACAGCTTTAGCAGTTTCAGGAGGAACTGTGTATTAAAAACTACTCCTGAAGGTAAACGTTAGTGATTTATTGATGTACCAGGTAACAGTGTGTCTACATAAGACCCGAGTGGCACAATGTGATGCAACAAAAAACAAAGACAACCTATCATAATCAGTGATACTTTTATGACATGACAGTAAACTAAAGCCCTGTTCTGTTTCTAATGTATTCCAATTGCATGCAAATTGCGCTACTTCAAACTTCCGACAAATGCAATTGTAATTTTCACTTTGGTGCGTTCAGCCTCAAGTTATTACTTTGCTGTTATTTTTCATACGCATATGGTGACATATGAGGTCGCTCGTTTCAGTATCTTCCTCACCTGTGTTTTTGATAGACTCCTTCAGGAGATGTGTGATAGGAGCCCCTAGCGTATAACAGTGAAAACACGGAAACACTGAAAAATGTGATTTGCCGGGAAGCACTGTCTCATGGAAAATGGAAAATCCTGTGTTTGGCGGGAAACAGTTGAACTTCTATTTCGGATGTATTCTGATTAGAGGTGGAATCGTACACATATTTGTACCAAAAACTTTCTTTATGAGTCGGTACATATTTGAACAAATTACTTTTTTTTTTTTAAACCACTCCACTGTACGACGGCGTTTTAGTGCCACCTTAAAAAAAAAAAACATCTAAAATTACGAGATTAAAGTCATAATACTTTGAGAATAAAGTCCAAATTACGAGAATAAAGTCAAAATATTACGAGTATAAAGTCAAAATGTTTCGAGAATAAAGTTGAAATACTACGAGAATAAAGTCGAAAGGTTTTGTGAATTAATTCGAAATACTACGAGAATAAAGTTTAAATATTTTGAGGCCTATTTGAATATTGTTGCATCCGAGCTGCCGCATCATCTTACTGGGATGAGGAAGAGTCCATTTTAAGAACTCGCGGAAACAGCTTAATATCAAGAGTATTATATTTATTAAAAGTCAGGAACAACTTTTTATCTTAACATCAGTTCACACACCCAGTCGACATTTCTTTTGGGGGGGGTGGGGGGGGCACTGTAGCTCTCTTATTTAACCCTTTTTAATACACTACAAACAGTCTTATTGTAGAAAGATGTCAATAAAACTAGCTTGTAGAAACAAAATGGCATGTCACATTGCATTTCATTTACTTCATTACTGACAATTAGAGGATGAGCTGTGGTTGATTTTTATCCCTAAGAAATTTTAATTATGAATTACTTATTTAGAAAAAAAAAATTAATAATAACTAAGCTAGGCTAAAAGCTACCCTAAAGTAGCTAGTTACTCTGGAATCTACACTACACAAAAAAAATTAGCTGGCAACACTGAAGTCACGTATGACGTAAAAATGAAAACGCGACTGAATTGTTCAATATTGCTGAGCTGATGTGGTCTGAACTGAAGGAACTTGGCGACCATCTTAAAGTGCCCCTATTATGGATTTTTGAAAATGATCTTTCATTCAGTGTGTAACTCTAAGTGAACGAAAACATCCTGCAAAAGTTGTAAATCTGAATGCTGTACACAAAGCACCACTGCGTCACAAACACTGATTGTATTATGAAATGGAAATTAAATCACAAATTAGCATAACACAAAAAAAAAAAAATTAATTGTTGAGCAAATCGTTTGGGAGTGCTTGAGCAAATAAGGTAAAAATAAATGTATATTTTAAGACAATGGAGTGATTTTTGACCTTGCATGTGTCAACCTGCTATTGCGGACTTCCAAAAACCAAAATATGAACCTTTTGTAACCCATAATAGAGCACTTTAAAAATTTTAGCATTGTTGCATCTGTTTTTGAGTTTAAGTAAGACTCTAGTTCTAACTATTGACACTGGCCAGGTCCACGGTGCAAAACGTTCTTGACGCGACTTGTTCAGAAGGTTTTGGATGTCTCAGAACACATCTTACCCCTTGGACATGTACAGTTGCTGAGGCTCCTCCACTGGCCTCCAGACCCCTGTAGGACACAAGGGGATTAGGCCTAAGTGCACCTCCACCTCTGGACCACGTCTGCTGGGGTTTGTTGATCCCCTGATTAACATGTCACTCAGCCCCCAGTGTTCAAACCAGACTTTATGGCTCCTAAAGAGAAAAGGCCTTTTATGAATGGCTTAAGACCTTCAAGAGAGGTGCCCCCATGTTTTCGTACCTTAGGTTGCTAGCAGGAACTTCTAATTTAAAATGGAATGCACCATTACGGTATCGGGCACTTGGGTGAGGGTGTATTCAAAAGCTTCATTTATGATACCGTAAATGACTTCGACTTTATGAAATCGTCTCCGATTGGAAGCACAGGTTATATTAAGCTAATTCATATTGTAAGTAATATTCTTGAGCCATTTTTTGACATCAATCAGGATGACCAGTCCAGTAATTTGGGGATGTCCGGTGGTAAAATCAAAACTGCGGTACCATGAACCATGATAATACCACTGTATTCTTTGTAGAAGCTTGTAAATATAGTACAAACATATGGAAATTACCCATTACCATTATGGTATATCATTAGAAACTGTTGAATAATTTTACCACGACACTTTTTTGTACATGTCTTCCCTCAAAGGTTTTATACTTTATTCATTCTTTGTGAAGAACAGTGTTCTACTAGATTCTCCTTCCAATCTCACATCATTTGTAAATTTGCATGTTGGGACAATATGTTAAGTTAAATATGAAATATGCTTTTGTTCTCAAATAAAAGCTTAAAGGAACAAGTTGTACATAAACGCTGAGGCAACATATCCCCTCGGAATACATTATATATTTGTACTCTCTCTGCACAATGCGATCATTCATCTTATGTTGTCGTTTTTCTTCTGCTGTGTTTCAAACAAACACTGATCTATTATTTATACAGTTCAATAAGACTATTTCCCCTTCTTGTATGGTACACAAATCTTCTCTTTTGTAATATGAATTGGAGGTTATAAATAAATCATGAAGTTTAGTATACAGTAAAAAGCAGTTCTATCCTAGTGAAGAACATTTCTTTTACAAGCTGACATGTTCGCTTCTTCAAAGACTGAAATAGCTAGTTAAGTGAATTTCATGCAAACATATCCAGGTCACATTTTACTCCAAAGCAGCTCCAAAACTACTTAAGAACCATAGTTTTAATGAAATTACGCCTTTCAAATTCTTGTTACCATTAAGAAATACTATAATGTACTTGTCTATATATATATCTTTTTTGTCTGTCTGTCTGTCAGCCCATCCATGCATCACTTTTTTTTTTAATTATTTGTTTATTTATTTTTAATAACTGTTGTCAGTTATTGTTGTCAATATTGATTTTATCATTTAACATAGTTTAAAGTGAGTGCTATGAACACTATAATGATTTATAAATACTTTTCACTTTAAATATTTTAAAATATGTATATTATATAAAATATTTTCATTATATTAATTATTGTACATTTACATTCATGTATTTATTTATGTATTTATTTATTTGCATTATACTATAGTGTACTATATAGCAATACTATTCCACCAGAGGAATAAATCACATTTTAAAATGTATTTAAATAGAAAACATTATTGGTAATAATATTACTGTTTTTACCGTATTTTTAAATGTATTTATGTATTTATCCCACCCCTTCTTTGATGTCTATGGTTTGGTGAAAACTGTCAAAATATCCCAGTTAATGAATAATCCAAAAAATTATGTAATTAATTAATTAATTTATACGTGTGTGTGTGTGTGTGTGTGTGTGTGTGTGTATTTTTTTATGTGTGCATGTGTTTATTATATATATATATATATATATACAATATGACCCAGACAAGTCAGCCGTTTAATCATTGTTTTTGCTCCCTGAAAGGTCTGTGAGCCAGAAGTCCCTCCTTGCGTTTCTGCCGAGCATCTGTGGTGCACTCATGAACATGAACAAACAAGGTATAACGCAATTTAGTATTGATCTGTTGTTGACTTACTATGAAGCAGTTATCATCCAATAATCCACTCCCCGTGTTCTCCTAATGAAATCAATGGCCTTCTCTGAGCACCACAGAAATAGAAGCCTTGAATTTAAGCGCTATTAAAAAATAAATAAAAAATCAAATAAAATTGCTGATGGGTTTTTTTCTTCCCCCACATTTGAAAAAATTGCCACGGACACAAAAATTGCTGATTCATTTTTCAGACTTAATGAATGAAGCACTGCACCAAAGCGATTTATGATTACACTGCGGCATTTCAAAAAGTTTGTGAATAATATGAATATTAGTCCTTGAAATTCTCATTGAAACCACTGAGTAAAGAGTTTGTTATTCAGGCCATCACACAGTGCCTTGTACCATTTGCCTCTGTATTATATGTGTGAAAAGTAGGAAAGTAAAAAAGCATAAAACACTATATAGTGGGGAGATAAATGCCCTATTGCATTTATTACAGAAAACACCTGAATGTGAGACAGATTGCAAGACTGCTCCTTTACACCTAAATCTGTTCTTTATAGGTTTATTCAAAAGCCCAGGTCTTTGCTACTGTCACAATCAGGATACGAGAAGTCGTGCAGATTCATGTGCAGGCTGATTTATTCAAGAGAACACAGTGAACAGACATACACATCAGGGGAGAGGCAGAAGGATGGTCAGAGTCCGTGGCGAGAGTCAGGCGAGGAGCAAACTATATCCAAGAGGGGCGAGGCGAGGTCGATAACAATAATACAGATCAGAAAACACTCAGGGAAAACAAGAAAACTCGAACAGGGAAAACTCCAAACAACACTCCAAAACAGTACAATGAACCACAATGATACAGAGACAGACTGGGGTTTAAATGCACCTGATAATTAGACTGTGGGGCGGAGACAGGAATGAAACACCATGAGAACAAACACGAGGGGCGGAGACATGAGTGAAACACCATGACAACAAACACGAGGGGCGTGAGTTCATTGAGAAAGTCCGGGCATGAAAACAGATACACAAAACACAGAGATTTCACTTTGCGCTGCAGTGCCTTCCAGTGGCCAGAGCTGGTACATCCAGCTTGATCACAACATAACATAACCCCCCCTCTAAGGAGCGGCTCCTAGACGCTCCGACCTTAGAAGCCGGAGGGCACGCCTTCCAAGGCGGGGCAGACGGCAGAGAAGCACACTCAGGCGAAGCAGGTGGATGTGACGCCCTCCGAGGCGGTGCAGACGGTGGGGACGCCCATCTGGGCCGACCAGACAGCGAGGAGTCCCTCCAGGATGAACCAGGTAGCGAGGATACCCTCCAGGGCAGACCAGACAGTGAAGAAGCCCACCAGGGCGGAGCAGATGGTGGAGAAGCCCACCTGGGTTTGATCAAACAAGGGAGACGTCCACCAGGATGGAGCAGACAGTGGAGAGTCCTTCCAGAGTGAACTAGGCAGTGAGAGTGCCCTCCAGGGTGGACCAGACAGTGAAGAAGCCCACCAGGGCGGAGCAGATGGTGGAGAAGCCCACCTGGGCCGATCAGACAGCGAGAAGGCCCTCCAGAGCGGAACAGGAAACTGAACTGAATGGAGGAGCACAAACAGATTAATAGCGGCCTCTTTGGCCGAGTTCATACCTGCAACTGGTTCGGGGAGAGGGGTCCCGGCAGCCAGGGCAGGTTCAGGTGAGGGGCTGACGGCTCCAGGGTTAGATTCAGTGCAGAGTGGAAGTTCAATAATCCTAATGACAGGCTCAGGGTGACATGACAGTTCAAAGGCCTCCTTGGCCAATCCAGGGCAGGGACTAGATTCAAGAGCCTCAGAGACTGACTCGGGGCAGAACACAAGATCAACGGCCTCCGTGGCTGATTCTGAGCATGGCAAAAGTTCACAGGCTTTGGGATGAGGCACGGGACGGAACAAACAGCTATCGGCCTCCTTGGCCGATTTGGGGCATGAGCCTTGACTAACGGCCTCAGTGGCCGGTTCTGAGCGTGGCAAAAGTTCTAAGGGTTCAGGGAGAGGCTCGGGACAGGACAAAAGGCTATCGGCCTCTGTGGCCGATTCAGGGACCGACAATAATCCAAAGGCCTCCATGGCCGGTTCGGGGCAGGGTGTGAGTTCACAGGGCTCCAGGTCAATGTCCAAAACAGGCCCAGGGGTGCAAACAGGCTCAAGGGGTTCAGTCCAGGATGGAGTTAGAGCACAAGGGGGTTCTGACGAACAGATAGGCTCCAGGGGTTCAGTCCAGGGCTGAGCTTGAGCACAAGGGAGTTCTGGAGTCCAAATGGGTTCAGGAAACTCTGTGCAGGGTAAAACTAGATCACAAGAGGGTGCAAAAGAGCAGCTTGGCTCGGGAAATTCTGCAAGGGGCAGAGCTAATCCACTAAGGGGAGCTATGGAGCTAACTGGCTCAGGTAGCTCGGTACAGGGTCAAAACTAAATCACCAGGGGGTGCTAAAGAACCAACAGGCTCGAGAAATTCAGTGCTGGGCAGAACTAGACCACTAGGGGGAGCTAAAGATCTCAGCATTGCGTTCGACACTATTGACCACAACATTCTCTTGAATAGCCTAGAAAATTCTGTTGGCATTAGTGGAAGTGCCTTAGCATGGTTCAAATCATACTTATCTGACCGCTATCAGTTTGTAGCAGTGAA
>JAUCMR010000032.1:6099251-6110517 GCA_032357425.1 Enteromius argenteus
TGTAGGACAATAGCACATACAGTCTGTACAGTATAAACACCATTACACCTATGGAGAGTCCCCATAAATCACAAAAATAAATAAAATAAAATAAAGTAATTTTTTTATTATTATTTTTTTGTTTTATTTTGTTTTGTTCACAATATACAAAACCACCAGTAAAGAAAACACACATTTGTTTATTTGATATTTTGACTCAAAATCCGAGATACTGACCTTGCTCTTGTGTGACTCAGAAACCCCCTATATATACTAAATTTCATCCAAGCACATTTTGTCTTGATATTTTGTCTTTTAATTGAGTGGGTTTTGACGTAATGCCCATACATCAGCTCTGGTATATTTTCTCCGTACACCTCTGCCCACAAGTCTCGTTCCAAAAGCTCAGCATTAAGACCTCCTGCCCTTTCTGTCTCTGCTTTGTTTCAGACTTCAGCTTGTTTGATTCATACGTAAGCATAAGCGGAGCACTTCCAGGGATCTCTCTATATTTCCCCCCTGCCACAGATTTCTTTAATCAAAAAAGCGTACAAAATGACTCTAAAAGCGAATACTCAACTCCCTTTTTCTCACACAAGGCAAACCGCCAGTTCATTCCAGTTGGAACGGAGCAGTTTTTATGCAAGTGGTGTGGAGACAATCACACGAGCTGACAGCCTCGCACATGAAGACACTCAACCAAAAATGGCCTGGAAAATATGGAAAATGCTCCAGCGCTGACCATAACTAGTGTACTCACATGTTTGAATGAGTTTTGGTTTGTACAGAGGGGTAAGTGGAATGCCTGTTTGTGGTAACACTACACCGCTTTCTTTTCAAAGGCCTTTCATTGCTCGTGTAATCACATTGACGACAGCAATTAGTTATAATTGACTACATGAAGGGCTTTATTTTGGGTCCTTGTGGCTTGTTGAAGGGAGGTGGGCTTACTTTTCTACGCAATCACACTTGAAATGTAATTTGACAGATGATAAAATGGAGAAAAAAATCCCACATTTACATTGAACAAGAGAACAGAGACGAATCAAGCCTTAAAAAAAAGAATTAAACTAAAAAAAACAAATAAATAAATAAATAATAATGCAGTGTTGTGTGCAATTTGTTGCATGATAATTGCCGTTAATTTAATGTTTTAAAGTTTATATTTATATTAAATGCAGTTAGTTTAGTAGTAATTTTAATTAGGACCTAAATACCTTCTTAAATGTGAATTTCGTAAAAAACAAAAATAAATAAAAAATTTAAATTGCTACTTTCTTTCCTTGTGATTTTGATTTATAGTATGTCTTACAATTTTGAATTATGAGTTAAAATTTGCAATGAAAAAAAAAAGAAGACCAAATTTTGAGATTTTAACTTGAAATTTATATAAAATTCATAATCACAAGTTTTAATGAGCAAAACCTGTAGTCACACATTTTTAACATGCAATTTTGAGAAAAGAAGGTTCAGGTAATTGCAACTTTTCCCTCAAAATTCAGAATTTTACCTCAAAATATTAAGTTATATATATCTCAAAATATAACTTTTTTTTTCCTTTTCCCCTGAATTCAGAATTGTGAGATATCAACTCGCAATTTTAAGAAAAAAAAAAAAGTATTTTGAGATGTTAACTCATAATCAGAAGTTCTAACAATAACCTGGAATTTATAGAATTTTAATAAGAAAAAGTACTCCAGGTAAATTGAGACCTTTTTTCTCAAAAATTCGGCATAATTCAGAATTTACATCACACTATTTAAGGTTTTACAAAGTCATATGTAGAGTATGTATATATATGTGTGTGTGTTTGTGTGTGAATGAACAAAATCAAACAACACTTCAGTTAAAAAAAACTAATCTATACTTTACTTCAGAATAAAACACTTTATAAAAGCATGCTTAAGTGTGTTTAGTAAAGTCTCTCTTTTTAAGTTCAGATAAGTGGCATTGTATTTCATTTTAATATGATTATATCTGTATGTAGTTTATACTGTTTATCTACAAGTACATCACCCTATCTACAAGTAACCTACTACAAGTATTCAGTGAAAACAACCTCTGACTAGAAGAAACCATATTCTAAAATGTCCACCGAACCCATAGCAACACCCTAGCAACCATCCACAACACCCTACAGTAACTTCACGACTGGCAGCAGCACTTGTGTTTTCTTCTTAAAATATTGAAATCTGTCAGAAACTGTTAAAGCTTCAAAACCGATCTAAGACAAAGGTTTGCGCTTTGATCCTTCATATCTAATTTTGTTCAAAGAGGAAGTTCTGTCCTCCCGGTTCTGCTGGCTCATGTGAAGGTCATTGGCTAACGAGGTTACAGCTTCAATCCAAACACAAAGCAATACATCAGTGGGCAAGAGCAGAACGGATTCAATTTGATGTCATTAGCTGACCAAGATGAGAGAAGGAAATTTACCTTTAACAAGATTAATGGCCAATTACAGGGACATCCCATTAATTTCAGAAAGTTCACTGATTTACAGTGGCATCGCGCAGTGACCTGAAATCGCATCAAAGATTTTGCTGAGATTCTGTCGGTTTGTGCTCCTACCAGGAAACGCGTCATGTGCAAGGATGGAGATATTGATACAACAGCCAGTCACATGATTACGTTGAAAGCATCAATTCAAAGTAATTTGTCACTTAGAATCAGAGTCATGATTATATGGCAAGTTAAAAATCTTAACCTGTCAGTTCTACATATCCTCTCAACTTGTTAGGATATTTGGGCTAAATTGGTAATGCTGTCAGCTACCAAAAAGAGTCTAGTTCTCTCAGCTCTGTTTACATTTAGCCACATTTAAATAGCTACATTTGGCAGATTTTCCCAAATTAGGTTCCACTGCATCCCACAAAGCATGACGATGAGGATTCGAGGGACAGCAGCATTGCTAAAAGTAGGAAAGCTAATAGTTTAAGAAGTGCTAGTGTACTTTACAATGTGAATATCTTTAGAGAAACATGTATCAGGCAAAACTGGGACCAAATTTCAACACCAAAACTGCAGAAACTCAAACCTTGATGCAAAGATGCCTTCAAACTGTTTGAAGATGCTACACCATGATAAACATGCCCTCTTCCCAGATATTTCGACCTGTAGCAGGCATCACATTTGAAATGAGTTCATTTTGTGCATAAAATAGTAAAATATCTTAGTTTAAGCATTTGTTATGTTATCTATGTTCTATTGTGAATAAAACATAGACATACTTAACATACTTAAATAGAGAATTTACTTTAATAGTAAATTCAATTTAACGGTAATATAAACTTAGTTATTACACATTATAACATTATTACAAATGTGTAATTACAACCATACTTCCCTACAGCATACAAGTTTCAACAGAAAATTACATTTAAGTATATTTTAATTTACCATAAAGGCTTGTCAGTGACCATATTTCAGTAAGTAACCAGTTAAGCGTATTTCAATCACTATAAAATCAATAATTTTTATAGAACTTACATAACATACATAACTGCATAAAAAAAGTACTGGTCAAAACATTCTTATGTTCAACTAATTTAATTTAATTTAAACTATAATACATTTTAATTAAATTTCAAATAACATACTTAATATTAAATGCAGTGTCGGGAAGGTTACTTTGGAAAAGTTACTAGGGCTGCAAAATTATTAATCGTGATTAATTGATTCAAAATAAAAGTTTATGTTTACATACTATATGAGTGTGTGTGTGTGTGTACTGTGTGTGTATTTTAATATATGCACACATCTATGTATATATTAAAAAATATGTGAATGTATTGTATGTATTTGTGTGTTTTTACAAATAAATCTTACATTTCCTTAATAAATGTATGCAATTGTGTGTATTTATTATGTACTGTATATGCCTATACATAATAAATATACACAGTACAGACACATACAGTATAGTATGTAAATAAATCAAATAATTGCAACTAATTTTTTGTAGATCTACAAGTTACACTATTTTAAATGTCATGAGCAGGTTATCTATTTCAATTACTTTATTAAAGTAATGTAACTGATTACTTTTTGATTACATTTCTACATTTTCAGCCCTCAGATCATTTTCAAACATTTACAGTTACAGTAGTACTCAAGTTACAGTAGCGACTCTTTTGGTTGACTCTCAAGTATACTATTTTCAGAATAAGTACTCTTTCTTAAAGTGTCCTCTTTGTGGATCCTAATTAGGGTAACAACCATAATCTTAAATTCTAGACCATAATCTGGTTCCTTCTAGTTATTACTTTCGCTAGCTATCAGGTTAGCAAATCTCAGGCATGAACAGTTTGCACCAAGAGTTGTAATCTACTAACTTGTACTGTACGGTCAAAGCTGCCTGGCCAGATAAAGCAGATAATCTCCTCAGTTTGAAGATTGCAGTATTGTGGCGGCAGGCAGAGGTTGTGGGCTAGTATGTTGGGTGTATATACCCTTGGGCTCAGGGGTTGTGGATTAGTTGGATTTTCTGAGCGGATTTCAACAGGAGCAGCAGTGAGTCATCAGTTCCTTCAGCCGTCTGAAGATCTGGGGCCGTAGAGTCGGCGGAGTTTGGCTTTGCTTGAGGCCTTACCTGACGATGCCAGAAAAGAGTTGTCCGGCACTCATCTCCGACCTCTAAAGAGAAGTTAATAAGGCTTACCCTCAAATGAATTGCTGCCACAGCACAATTATTGTAATTCCAGCCTGCGCAAACAAGAGTCAATTGAAAAGAGACGAGGGCGGTCGAAGCAGCTAAATGAACACTGGCCATTTAAAGAAATCCAATCTGAAAAACAAATAAACACTTTGATATAACAGATGATGTGAAAGAACTCTTCACCACATTCAAATGAAAAGCTAAATTCTCAGGATATTTAATATTCCATTCAATAAACACATTTTTGGACCAGGTAAATGTGCTACCTGAAACGAGCTCAGGTAGCACATTTCACATAAAACTCTTAAGATCACTTAATGGTCTAATGCAATGATTCTCAGAAAGTAGCAACATGGGTAGATAAACATTTATTAGCTGGTATTTATAAATGGATAGCCTACGATATCAGAATTGCCTTTTTTGGGAAACAAATGTGAAACTACAACCCGAATTCCAGAAATGTTTTTTTATAAAATGAAACCTAAAAGATTTTTTATTCACAATAGAGAATAGATGGCCTAGCAAACGTTTAAAATTTTACACTTTTATGCACAAAATGTGATTTTCATCACATCACTAATCATGTTACTGACCTGAAGTACTATGTTTTCCCAGATGAATCTTTTAAACATGTCTTGCTTGCTTTTTATTCAGTCCACTGTGACAACTTTTCTGACACCTGTAGCAGGCATCAAATTTAAAATGAGCTAATTCAGTGGATAAAAGTGCAACATTTCTCAGTTTAAACATTTGTTATGTTATCTAATGTTCTATTGTGAATAAAATGTTGGCTTATGTGATTTGAAAGTCTTTTCGTTGTTTTTATTTTGTTAAAATTAAAAAAAAATATATCCCAACATTTCCTGAATTCCGGTTGTATGTCTATGAATTATGAAACATTAAATGTTTGTGTTTTAATTAGATTTATTTATATACACCGTGAAGCATTTCATTTTTATTAATATTCTTTTTTTTTTTAAGGTGAAATTAATTATTCAATCAATGTATGTATGTATGTATGTATTTGTTTATTGTTTGTTTGTTTGTTTGCTTTATCTATATTATTTTTGAATAGGATGAATAACAGGATATTCTATAATTGGGATCAATTAAAAAATAAAAAATAAATAAAATAAAAATTCTCAATATGACAGGTGCTGGAGTGTAAAGGTCTTTGCACTCCAAAATGTAGAGTTTTATATATAAATTCACGAGCTCACACTAATGCGAATAGATGGTGTGTTTAGCGTACTGTCGAGGGGAGCGAGCCGGGAGCTCGGCGGACTCCGAGCCCTAGTAGTTTTAACCCTTGCGAGGGCAGAGCTCAGCGTCCGGCTCGAACCTCGCATTTAAAAATTTAAATTCTGTCATCATTTCCTCACCCTCAAGTCGATGGTCCCTAACAGGAAGTTAATAGGAACCATCATCTGTTTGGTCACCAATATTCTTCAAAATATTTTCTTTCATGTTCAGCAAAAAAAAAAAAAACTCATACAGGTTTGGAACAACTTGAGAGTGGGTAAATGATAACAAGATTTTCATTTTTGACAGCTGTCCCTTTAAACCCCATGTTATTCCAGCAGTATCGCCCCGGCGATATGTTCTTCGCTGACACTGTGTGGAAATTGCGGAACCGAATTCCTCCGGTCCTGGTTGCATGCCAATAAATAAAGATTCTATTCTAAACGGGATGGATAAGAAGAGCGAACATGTTCTCCCGGTGACAGAGTGGAAATGGAGAGGTGGAGCAAGCTCACAGCTTTATTAGGAAGCGCTGGAGATTGATTTCCTGCCAGGCTTGGGACGAGATTGATGGGGCTTTGGTTGATGGTGCAGGTGGGTGTCTACAGCAGCAGCACTGTCTGAGAACTCCAGAACCGCGCTTAGCAGTTTCTTTGTAATGAACACATTAGTCTACAGCTCCTTATCCATATTTGATGAGGATCTCAGAGATAATTAAACGCTTCAGTCCCACCATCCCACCATCCTTTGGCTTATTTCTGCGCAGGTCAAAGTCTCCCAGATAATGGCAGGCCTTCACCTCCAAAAGGCACTTTAGATCTCACAGGGCTGAAACAAATGGATGGCCCACATCTAAACTCTAACATGTTTAGGATCCATTTACGTCTATTTGGCTCCCCGTGGTATCGATCTGCTCTATTTAATTTCTGCTTCTAATGAAGCTGCTTTTAAAGAGCTTCTGTCATTATACACTTACAAGAAAAGCCTATTAACACTTACTCAAAATGTGCTGTGTAACATCAAAAGGAATGTTTTTTACACAGTTTTGATCATCTTTTATTGTCACATAGGTCACCAATAGCCAAATGTTGATGATTTATTGGCTATTAAGGCTCTTATGTTTTACCTAATTTACTTGCTACCTTTCGTAAATTGCAGCGTAAAACTATGAAACCTTTTATTCCTTTTCACGCAAATTTACAATTATTTAAAGGTTTAGTTCACTCAAAAATGAAAATTCTGTCATTAATTACTCACCCTCATGTCGTTTCAAACCCCTAAGACCTCAGTATTTCCAAAATGATAGAGCATTAACTTTTAGTGACAGTCCCCGGATATTTGAATTCTGAACCATCGCAATATGTAACTGAAGCAACGTAATAAAAACACAGCAATACTTACCTATGTCAACGTAATAAAAATGTGCACAGAGGTACATATCTTTTATGAGACCAGGTTGTGTTTAACGTAATGAAGGTTAGTCACATTCAGGTCAGGCTTCATCTGAGATGTAGATAAGTCTTAGCATTACATCACTTGCTCACCAATGGATGTGAATGGGTGCCATCAGAATGAGAGTCCAAATAGCTGATAAAAACATCACAATAATCCACACCACTCCAGTCTGTCAGTTAATGTCTTGTAAAGCCAAAAGTCATTAAAATCATTAAGATGTTTTAACTTCAAAATGCTGTTTCCAGTTAAAATACAAAATTATAATCCATAATAATGTTTACTTTGATGAAAAAGTCTACCCACTTTTGTCCTCTCACATCAAAATATACCAGTTTACAACTAAATACACCAACAGTTTGGGAATTTTTCATTTGTAAACAGTGCTTGATCTGTGCAGATTTTACTCTTGATTCAGAAAAGATTATTTTATCACTGTGTAAAGCAATATTAAAAAATCCTTTATGGTTAAAATGTCTTTAATATTTGTTTAACACAAATACACAGCTTTAAGCTTCTCAGGACATTAACCGATGGACCAGACTGGAGTGGATTACTTGTGATGTTTTTATCAGCTGTTTGGACTCTCATTCTGACAGCACCCATTCACCTCCATTGGCGAGCAAGCACCGTAATGCTATTTTTTTCCAAATTCGATGAAGAAACACTTTTCTACATCTCGGATGGCCTTAGTAAACCTTCAGCAGGTTGTACTTTATTGGTGAACTGTACCTTTAAAGGAGCTACAGAATCAAAACAGCTACAAAAATGCTGAAAACGAACTACCACCACGTTTTCCAGACTCAATAACAGGCAGTAGGTGTGTGTGAGTGTGTGCATGTCCATGTGCACTCTCCATGCCAATAAAAGTCCAGGATGTGGAAGGGGTCCCGCTGTAGACCCCGGTCCTCCACATGTTTTACAAGGGGACCTGGAATGCGATGTGGGCCCTCAGATGCTTTTAACAGTGGGGCCGCAGGCCAATAGGGAAGGGCGGCACTCCAAACGGGGAACAGGCAGCTGTAAGTTCTTACAGGCTACGCTTGAGTAAGTGCAGAAAGAGCGGTCGTGAGGTGACTGCAAAAAACAGGGTTAAGTCTGCAGTATATTTCCGTCCTCCGCGAGCCCACACCACATGCCAAACACACAGAAACACTCCCCATCCAGCCTCAGCACATCAGGCCCAAGTTTGAGATTAGATCTCAGACACTTCCGAATTCATCATTAATGCAAAATGAAACTATGAGGCTCTGGAGCGAGTAATTGGATGAAACTTTAAAGCACATTTTAGAGCTCTCAGGCCTGACTTCATTTTATGGTAAAGATTATCGATGGAAGGAAGAAGCCGCACTAATTTATACCTTTGAAAGGCGGCCCTCTTTACTGATAAAAGTGTATATTAAAACGCAGGCTTTTTCTCAGAGCTTAAAAAAAAGTGACTTTTCCTTAAGTTTCAAGATAGTAACTGTGTGGAAAGAGGTCTCCGCATTAAACGGTGTCATCCAACCGCTAGGTAATCTATTTTCATGGAAATTTATTTTCATTTCGTTGATGTCAGTGCTCTGAGTTAATACCTGCGTGACTGCTGCTTAATCAAATAGCTTTTTAAAGACACTCCGAGCGCGCTGACCTGAAAACAACGAGCTGCCTGATTTCAAGACGATTTTAAGAGATTTTAGAAATTATAATATAATATATAAAATTATAGCATTGTAGTGCATTATAGTATTTGTTACACTAACTGTATCATAGGTGGTTTATGGATATAATAACCATAATAATAATTCTGACATAAATAAATCAATGAAGCAAGCAAGCTTGATTGTTTTATTTATTTACTTTTTGTAATAAATTGTATTAGTTTTAAACATTTTTTTAACATTATGGTTTATGGATTATTCTATTCTATTAAATTATTTTTTATTTGTTTTTCAAATAACTTCATTATAACTTTTATTTTTACAGTAACTCATTGTAACTATAATAAAGTGTTTTATGGATATATAGTGTAATAATAATAATAATAATAATAGTAATGTCAGATTCATAAATAAGCGAATAAATAAATGTTTACAGAAGATTATTATTATTTCATTTTACATTATTAGTAAAGTTGTTTGTATTAAATCTATTGTACTATATTGTCAAATGGTCTATGGTTATAAAAAATAATATAATATAATATAATATAATATAATATAAAAGTAATGCCTTAATTTGTTTTACTAACTGTATCGTAGTAATCATAATAAAAAGGTGACTTATGGATATGATAATAATAAGAATAATAATTCTGACATAAATCAATAAATAAATTAATTAATTAATTAAACAAACTTGATTTAATTGTTTTATTTATTTATTTTGTAATAAATTTTATTTTTTATACATTTTACTTATTAACATTATAGTTTATGAATATATTCTATTATATTAACTTATTTTTATAATTTTATTAGTGTTAAAATATTGGTTATAACTTTCATTATTATGAAAGGTGGTTTATGGATATATAGTGTAATAATAATAATAATAATAATAATAATATAATTTAATATAAAATAACAGTAATGCCTTCATTTGTTATACTAACTGTATCATAGTAATCATTATGAAAATGTGATTTATGGATATAATAATAATAATAATAATAGTGTGTGTGTGTGTGTTAAAATTATTATTATTATCATCAATATTAATAAACTTGTCAGTCTTAAATATCTTGTATGAAAATGTAATTATATAATATAATATAATATGTGTATGTGTATATATATATATATATATATATACACACACACACACAATTATTATTATTATTAATAAACTTATCTGTCTTACATAAAAATTTTGTACGAAAATGTAATTATTTAATATAAAATAATACAAATCAGATCAGATTTAAAAAAAAAAAAAAAAAAGCGAATGAATAAATCAATAAAGGAATTATTCATTTCCCACAACCTTTATTATTTATTGACATTTATTTGTCAATATGGGCTTGAAATGATTAAGGCACACCGTGTTGTTTTCAGTGATGACGAGGCTTGACCTTTGCTCTCAGCTTCTCTTCACACACAGCGCACACATTATAAGGCAGAAGTGTGTTTAGTTGTGTAATGTTGATTTATAAACAGGGCCGGCTGATGGATGGGGCTCTTTGCCTGGTCCTCACGCAGGACCTCTTGATTTAGAGGAAGAAAACCGTCCATTATCGTTACTTCTATTCTGGTGTTCATAGTGCTGCTGTAATGGGATCCCAGACCATAAATGAGCGAGTCGAGCGGCTGTGTAACAGAGCCTCAACCCATAATCTCTGCACACGGGAAATTATGTGCTTAAACCGCTGCGTTATTAATCAAAGGCAGACGAGAGAGACTTCAGGGAGAACGGGCAGCACATTTGGTAGCATTTAGTCGACTGTGATGCAACTAACTGCTCAAGGTGTGCATTATGGGATATCGGCCTTTGGCGTTTCCTTGTTAATGAATTGCGAAGTTTTCCCATCCGTGTTTGTTTCGTGTTTTTTTCCGTGGAAGTCACTCCATCAGTCTTGGAGAGAACAGGGAAGCTGTTAAGACACGGGCCTGACCTTTCATCCCACACCAGGCGGCTCATCTGTCTTGAGCGCTGGCAGGGTGAGGTGTGTGTGTGTGGGACGCAGGATCTGGCCTCTAGAATCAGAGCGGAAATGTTCTCGTTCATCCTGCTGCCCCAGAGATCAATGAATATGCATGAAAAGTGTTTTTCTTTACATAAAATATGTGTTTGTACTGTGTTTATTTATTATCTACATGTTAAAACACACACAGTATATATTTAGAAAGTATATACTTATAAATACATTTATAAATTTATTTAGTTCTGTCACGGAGGCAGACGAGTAATGAATGGTCGAGGATGTCCCCGTGTAGCGTGAGGGAAAACTCAAACGCGGAA
>JAUCMR010000032.1:6114095-6116595 GCA_032357425.1 Enteromius argenteus
TTGTTTTCATCCGATTTCCCATGTGCTCCGCTCATTTGTAACCCCGCCCTTGTAATCATTGTGTTATCCATTGCCAGTCGTGTTTCCACAGGTGTCCTGCATTGTCCTTCTGATTTGTTTATGTATAAATATCACGCCCCATGTCTTGTATCCTCGTTGGTTGTTAACGTTACATGTCTGCTCGTGCGTGTCTGCATTGCTCTTGCGTTTTCCTTTGTTTTATGATTTCTGTTTAATAAATGTACAAGTTTGTATTTGAATCTTGTCTCCGTGTCCTGCCAGCCCGCTGGGAAGCGAGAGCGCGACTTCACTGAGCCGGTATTCTTGACAATAACACTCTATCAAGTTATTTTTCAACCTCTGATGAAGACCTGTAAAATGCTTAATTTCATTTTTACACAATAAAACAATAGCAATGCCATAAAATGAGCCATGTGGGTGTCCTTACTAAGGCTTGGAAACATCCAGCTAGAGCTAATCCTTTTAGGGAGCGTTCACCTGCTTTGGTCTTTATCTCTTCCCTTTGCATCCTACGGTTCTTGGCCTCCACAGAAATTGGAGAAACATTGCAGTGACATCAGGTATATATTTCCGCTCCTGACAAATCCATCTCACTAATAGTCCTCGCCTGTGGGGCAGTTTTTTATGCTATATGGAAAACACCTTGTCAATGCATCAGTGTATTACTTGATGTCACTGACCTCGTTCTCTGGAGATGGCTGTCATTATTTAAAAAGTTACGTTTCCTCACAAGATCATGTTGTGTTTGCAATTTGTAACTATTCCAAGTGTTGGCAGATTGGTGTGAAATTCATACTGTCTAATTGTCAAAATGTATCTATTCATAATTATTTTAAGTTTTGGTGAATTGGTGGCAAATTCATACAATCTCAAAATAAAATCAAGTTTTATTGTTTTTGTAATATCTTCTGCAAATACATGCAAATTTGTCAAAACAGAAGACTTGTAAACATAAAGTTACATTTTCTCATGAAATCAAGTTTTGCTGGCAATTCATAACCATTTTAAGTTTCAGTCTCATTCGAGTGTTTCCACATGATCTGCTATAGATTCATACGAATTTTATCAAAAGATTAAAAAAATTTGTTTAAAAAAAGATGTTTCCTCATCGAGTTGTGCTTGCAATTCGTAACTATTTCACAAAACTAAGTTTCATGAATTTGTTGGCAAATTCGTACACTCTCATTAAAATGTTTTAAACGATCAGCTACAAATTCATATATATATATTAGTCCAAAACATAAAAAGATCCCATTCCTTCACCACTGAAGATTTTACACATTACATTTGCTTTTGAGATATTAATAGTGATTGTGGTGGTTATACTTATATATATATATATATATATATATATATATATATATATAATTCTGTTAATTTAACTGAATAAATATAACATTGGAGCTGAACTTAAACTGAGCAAATACGTCAATCCAAAGAAGAAGTTACCAATAAATAAATACATTTAGCATATACTATTAGAAAGATATTTACTTACTTGTGGAAATAATATATTTTAAAACAATATACTTAAGTGCAAACTTGGACACTTAATTGCATGTTATTTACAATTAAATGAAAATCAATTATAATTTAAATAACACAATTAGCTAAACTTTAGTGTGATTTATTTATTTATTTTTTCTTAGTTGTTGTTTTGTTTTTAACCAACTTAAGAAGGAGTGAAGTATCTTTATATGTTAATTCATAAATATGTCTTAAAATAAGTATTTTACTACAGACTGCATTTGGTGTGAACTACAAAATAATGTAATTTATTTTGAAACGTGTACAACATATCATGCATTTAACATATATTAACATTAACATATATAGTATGTTAATTAACATTAACATATATAGTTAAGAAATTTATCACATCCAAAATAAAAGTTTTGTTTTCATAATATATGTGTGTACTGTGAATATTTATTATGTATATAAAGTATAAATATTAATCATTTTACAGCACTATTATTAAGTTTAAAGAAAAGGCCTACAAACTTTTAATTGCACATTCAACACAAGAAAGTGCACTTCTTTTTCACAAAGAATGTCACATGGCATTGGTGTGTAAATGATTTAATTTTTAGGCGAACCAATGTAAGAGCACAACCCCTTCCTGAACTTCCTGTGTGCAAGAGATAACGAAAAAGCTCTTAATTTATTCAGCAAAAGAAGGAATGACGCCATACACACACAGTGTTTGGAAACGACATCCAGAGTGGATCTCCTGCACTCATTGTGTCATGTACAGAAGAACCTCTGAATTATTTGTGTTCACCTACAGGAGAAGCTCGGCTACAGTTGTGAAGGAAACAAGATGGAGAAGTTGTGGAATTCTTGAAGGAGCCATGTGAATGATGCAAGAGTAATGCCATGTCACTGCTAATACAGGCAGAGCGAAGCACGGCTCCCCGAAGTGCTGTGAATGACTGCTGGCAGATGGGCCACATGACTGGACCAGACTGGGCCAGAT
>JAUCMR010000032.1:6119095-6136974 GCA_032357425.1 Enteromius argenteus
AACACAGTCTCACGACAAATTCGTACGTATTCGTGCGAGGTGGCAAATTCGTGCTGATTCGTACAAATTTGTACGACCTCATTCAGACAATATTGTACTATTTGTGTAAACCCCCGTGATGGGTAGGTTTAGGGGCGGGGTTAGGTGTAGGTCATTTGCACAAATTCATACGAATCGGCAACCCGCTGCTTTAAACACATACAATGGCGGTGGTAGCCAACAAAATTAAATTAGTGTCAGAATTGTGTCTTAATCCTTTGAATTCATGTTTAGTTCATTGTATGTATATATTTATAAATGTAATGTAAAATATTAATAGACATTATCCTTTAAAAAAAATAATAATAACAATAATAATAACATACATACGTACAAATGTAATGTGTGCCCCATATTTGAGAACAATTTAAGAACAATACCATAATAAATATCATACTTTGTATAAAAAACTGTCAATGTTCTAATTCATACTGTACTTTTGTGTTGCATCATAAAATTACATGTATGGGTAGTCTATAAAATATATTTCATGTGGTAACTATGGAAATGTGTTACAAACAAAGAAAATAAATAAATGTAATTGTGATTTTTGTTGTTCTTCTAGTTGTTTTTTGTTTGTTTGTTTGTGTTTCTGCTATGGAATAAAATTCAGAATTTAATAGAAATGTGAAATAATAAAAAATCTAATTGTGAGATACCATCTCAAATTTGTGAGAAATAAAGTCAAAATTAGGATATAAAATTTATCACAATTATTTTTATTTTTATATCCTTTAAAAGATAATAAATAAATAATTAAAAATGCTAGATGTAAACTCAGAATTCAGGAAAAGCAATTTAGAAACTTGCAATTTTGACTTTTTTCGCAGAATTCTTGATTTGTTGAGATATAAACTCACAATTGCAATTCAATTGTCTGAATTGTCCAATAAAAGTAATTTTTTTACCTTTTATTTTTTTCCTAAAGATACATCACATACAGTTAGTTAGGTCAAACATTTGTAATGTGTATCACTGCATCAACCCAACTATATTAGGTTACAATACCAAAAATACAACTCCACATTTTTACAGTGTGATTCTCTCAAAGAAAATGAGAGCAAATGCTGGTATGGAAATATTTGAGCCGCCTTGCACTTTGAATAAAAAATTTAGTGCTTAGTAACAGCAAACTGTCACAAACAAGTTTATGAATCTATCAAAATATGCATCACTGGAAAAGTACACATCAAAAATCTTATATGCTGAAGGGCCGAGGATTCAGCAAATTGAAAGGATTCAAAGGCAGTTCCAACCTAAAAGACATCAATTAGTAAATCCATTTATATTTAAAGCAGCGTCTCTGGGTTATTTTCACGCTTGTCCGCAGGTAGCAGGAGCCTGATGGAGTCTCAGGGTTTCAGATAAGCAGGTTAAGCTTTAAAATTGCCGGGTAGAGAAACACAGGCAACAGGGGTTTAATCAGAAAGTGGAGAACGGTGAACATTACCTGGATGTTGAGGGCTTTGACACTCAGAAAAAGAGTTTTATAGACATCAGAGTCACTGTTCATTACAATCCATCGTTGTGGATGGAGAGAGGTGCATTAGAAAGTCATTTCATGGCAACCACACTACTTTATCTTCTCATTTTCTCCCATTATTCTTGATATCTATAAACACTTTTGTGTGTTTTGGTGAGGATCTAGCAAACATAAAGTAAATAGATGGTTGGGTATAGTTCACCCAAAAATAAAACTTCTGTCAGCATTTACTCACCCTCCATTTTTTTCTAATTTTTTTTTTTGAGCACAAAAGAAAATATTTTAAAGAGCATTATAACCAAACAGTTGCCAGTAGCTATTGACTTCCATATTTTTTCCATGCTGTGATAGTCAAAGACTACCGGCAATAGTTTGATCTGCCTATAAAAGGATTTAGTTTTTGGTAACCAATCAATTTATTTATTTATGCATTTATTTTTACTTATTAGAGCAATAGACAAACATGCATCTGAATTAGTGCTGTCAAATGATTAATCCTGATTAATCGCATCCAACATACATTTTTGTTTACATAGTATATATGCATATACTGTGTAGATTTATTATGTATATATAAATTTGTATGTATTTCATATGAATTCTTTTATTTGTACATGTTGTATTATCTGCTTAAAGGGTCAGTCCACCCCAAAATGAAAATGTAGTCATTAATCACATACCCTTATGTCATTCCAAATCCATAAAAGCTTTGTTTGTCTTCTGAGCACAATTTAAGATATTTTTGATGAAAACCAGGAGGCTTGTGACTGTCCCATTGACTGCCAAACAATTACGACTGTCAAGGAGCAGAAAGGTATGAAAGACATCGTCAGAATAGTCCATCTGCCATCAGTGCTAAAAAAAAAAAAATACAAAAAAAAACATAACTTTATTCAGTAATTTGTCATCTCTCCACAATTCCTCTGTTAGCCACGATATGTTTTCTACACATATTTACACCTTGATTTGAACAAAAACAGCGCATCCTTGTGACGCAGCTGACACAGAAAAGAGCACTATGGTGATGCAGAGAGACCGACACAGTCTCAGGACCAATTTATACGTATTCGTATTTAAATTTGTGCTAATTCACAGGACCTCACTCGTATGATTTTGTACGATTTGTCTAAAACCCCAGTGACCGGTAGGTTTAGGGGAGGGGTTAGGTGTAAGTCATTCGTACAAATTCATATGTAAAATACGTACGATTTAGCAAAAATGAGCGAGTTTGTATGAATGAATTAGACACCTCGTAAAATATCAATCAATCTGTCATGATTTCCCGTTGGAGTGCCCACAAGCCCCTTCAGAGGGCACTCCATCCAGAAACTCACTTTCATCACAGGTACTCCATCACCCATTATGCCTCACTCCTGGACTAATCACACACACCTGCACATCATTACCACACCTACACACTCATTACACCCTGCATATAAGCCAGACTCTCACACCAACTATCCGCAAAGTCTTGATTTGCCCTGGCTGTCTTTTCTGAGTATTCTACCCATGTTTGTTTTCTCCCGTTGTTACCTTGGACTATTTATTCTTTTCTGACTGTTTGCTGCCTCTGTTTGTCGGTGTTTTGACCCTGCCTGTCGATTCTGAAATAAAAAACTGCACATGGATCCACAAGCCTTTGACTCGTTCATTACACAATAAATCAATCACTTTATATAGCGCTTTTAACAATACAGATTGTAGCAAAGCACTGAACATTATCAAATAGGAGAATATGTATGAAATATGTACGAATTGCCATGTGATCAGGCTCGAGAGACTGTAAAGACTGTTAAAAAATTAAGTAAAAAGTCCTTTTTTTTTTTTTTTTTTAATTATGTTGTTGTAAAATTCACAAAAAAATATTTATATATTCAGGCAATATAGGCAATACAACAAGTACAAACTCATCATTTACTCACCCTTTCATCAGTTCACTTGTACGACTTCTTTCTTTAGAGTAACAAAAAAACGTAATTTTAAAGAAGTTTTTTAGTTTTGTCATTTGCAGTGCATTTATGATCAACTGGAACTGGAGCTTTAAAGCTTCGAAAAGAACAGTAAGTAGTTCATAAGACAGTGTGCTATGTTAAAGTCATATGTTAGTTTGAGTGAAGCCGCGGCCTCATTAGAGAAACTTTCAGCTAAATTTTCAGCAATGTATGAAGCCCAGCTCACACAGAAGTCAGTTTCAAACCAAGCAGCGTATAAACATGGTGAATTCGCTTTACCAGTTGCAAAATCTGCATGAGGGAAATCTCATACCCTCAAATGAAATTCCTGAGCATAGATTCATGCTGAAATTACTGGATTTTGCCTGCTAAAATTTGCCAATCAACATTAACTGAATGAAATGTTAATTCTAAAAGGAATCGCTATTTTGAGTCTGATTGTTTCAATGATTAAGTTTGACCCCAATTCACAAAACTGCTCTTTATTCATTGTAAATGCATGGAGAGAAAGTCATTTTGAGTTTGAAATTATATAAGGATATAATGCAAGTGACAGAATTTTCATTTTTGTGATGCATTCCTTGAATGTGTGAGTAGAAGTTCAGCGGCAACACTGATCTTTTATGCTTTTATCTTATATCTTCCCCTGACTTCCCAAACCCTGCATTGTCTTTGGACGCTTTGTCACACTCAGAGGATTTTCTGCTTTTGATTTTTCCTCAAGAGGAGTTCAAGGTCCTGACGGGCTTTCCAGCAATCCCACACTCTGGTATCGCCTCGAATAGGAATTTCCTTTTGTTCTTTCTTCCATGGATCTTAAGAAGTGTCCTCCACTCTGGCATGTCCTATCCTCTTAGTGCTGCATTTGATTACATTCTACCAAATACTGCCCTCTTTGTCTATGCCCAGATTGCCCCTCATGTCTGTTTTGCCTGCATGTTTCTCATGACAAAATCTAGAAATTCACCAAACTGCCACACATTTCATGTTCACATATACAAGTAAATGTATAATATAAAATAGGCACATACCTTAAAGTAAATGAATGGTAAAACATTATTTTCGAGAAAACGTGATGAAAACAAAAAATGAAGAAACATCTTTAATTTGTCCTAATCTTAATAAATGAACAAAATACTATTACCAAGAAAACATCTAAAGACATAAATAAATAAACAAACAAATAAATAATATTCATTTCTTAATCATTTGTATTTAATAAATTAATAAATTAAATAATCAAATGAATTCAAAGTAATTAAATGAAAAAAGGAAAATATTAAAAAAATGCTATATATGAAACATTATTCACAAAAAAAACTGTATCTATATCTATCTATATATTTTTTTTTAAATATAGAAATTTGTATTTATTGTTATAGAGTGTTAAATCATTTATTAAAGTAATAACTAAAACTAATTATATTATATCATATATAGGGGTGTCCTCGAATAGTCAACGATTCGATACTTCGATTCGAGAAGCCTGATTCGACTCTGAATATTCGCAGGTTGTTATGACCATACCATTTGGCTATACGGGGTGCTCAATGTCTGATTTCACATAGAACTACCGGTTTTCTCCCAAGTTAAAATACAGCCTATTAAAATCTGTAAAGAAATAAGCTTAAAATAAATATTTTAACCTATGTGAATAAATCCAACCACCCCTACGGATTTAAATTTAGTTGCATTTTCCATAATCCGTGACCGACATGATGTGCATCCGCGGCAGGGATTTAAATCTTTAATGAGACTCAAATTGAGGCAGAGTCAGGTTTTCGATCAGGTAGGGTACAAGTGTTTTCAAAACATTTCAGCTGGTTAATATATATTAAGTATATTATTTATGGTTATATGATTTGCTTGGTTACGCTGCAGTAAAGCATTTCTTCCATGCATAGCGCGAGCAGGTCAAACAATAAAGATTAGAAATAACTATGACTGAGACTGTCATATACATAACATTATAATGAGAACACTATTATAATAAAACGCTGTGAATTTTTAGAGTTTGTGCAAAAAGTCCTAATATTAATGTTATGTTGTGTAACAAAGCGTATTCTACATGAGATAAACATATACATAACGTTATAATGACAGCACTACTGTAAAAAAAATTGTGAATTCTTAGGGTTTCTGTGATCTTTTAATGGAAACATAAAACATTATTTACCCCATTTATATCTGCGAGGCATCTGTTACACATTTTCCCTGTGTGTTCAGTATTTATGACTGTTATGACTGACATGACTCTTATTTTGCTCCGCCACCAAAACATATGATTCGACTATCAGTCGATTATTGGCAAGATTTGAAAATTCCGATTCGACTGTGAAAATCCTTAGTTGGGGACAGCCCTATTATATTATATTATATTATATTATGTTTTGCTCATTTAAAGATTGATTGATTGATTTTTTTGTATATTATATATAATATTTATACTTTTATTTATTTAGGTTTTATAGTATATATTGGTTTAACTATTTTGGGATTTTCTTATATTATAAATATAAATATAAGTATTAGTCAGTTAAGTATGAACATCAATATTTCGTCAATAAAAAATGTTTCAATTTCATGCATTTGTGGAATAATATCAAAAGAATAAAAATTGGCATTACATTACTATAGGGTACTGTATTTTTGTATGTGCCAATATATGTATGAATATAAAAGCCAGGTCCTTCATGACATCAGGAAGTGACATCACATTTTTTAGGTGGAAAAATAACAGCGCAAACATCAGTAAGTATTAGTTATGGACTTAACTCCCAATCCCACACTGAGAGATGGTTAACATTAGCGGGACACCTTTCAAAAGAGATTGGTTCGCACCCTCCCAGCATTTCTTCTTTCTCATCTCATTTCTCTGAACCCAGTGTCTGGCCAAGCATGGTGCCTGCCTCCCGTGCCTCAGACGCCATGGCTGCTCCACAGCGATTATGCTAAATGAGGCACGCATTGTTATCTCTGAATTACAAGTAGAACTTCTCATTCCCTGTTAAAACAAACCAGAATCTGCTCCAGTATCCAAACGAATGTTGCGTGTCGCTGCACAAATCTAATTTTTTTTAATGCGTTAAAAACACCTTGCTGCTGCTCCATTCACAGACTGGTACAAAGACTTTCATAGATCTTCTTTTTCCCCCTGACACACTCTCAGCCCATTTGGACCACCGTACAACTGGAAGCTTAATTTGAGAAAAATTGATTCGCAGCATATCATAATTTGCCCTGCCACTGAAGCGAGCGTTTCTGCAGCACAGGTAGTGGCAATATTACAAATCATCGGAGCACATTGGAGCCGGATCAATATGGAGTCCCGCAGTCAATCTTGTTTATTACTCCTTCACAATTTCAGAATTCAGACTGGCAGAGCAGTAGAAGATGAACTTCCAGGAGCAGCGGCGCGAGAGCCATAGATCATGGGAGTCAGATCATACCAGAGGAGAGCAGAAGAGGAATCTGCATCTTCATAGCTTTGTTCAAGCTGTCCAAATATATATATATATATATACACACACTTTTTTTACCTTATCACGTTTGCTTATGTATTTTCAGAACGTCTTATCTTGTAGAGTCTTGTTGACGCTTGTGAGAAGTCAAGTTGTTCTCAAGTTGATGTTAAAGATAAAGTCATCAGGGAGTAGCGCTAGCAACATTAGCGTGTATGTTAATGTGTGTAGGTCACACATTAACAAGAGGTTAAAAATCTCTAGGGCTCGGAGTCCACAGAGCTCTCAGTCCTCTCCCCGGACAGCATGCCAAACACACTTATTCTATTTCGATTATTAATGAGGAAGTGTGAACTCGTGAAATATATATATATATATATATATATACCTCCCCCTGAAAAACATTATGTTCACTTGCAAAAATATTGTGTTCCCCTGAGAAACTGGACTTTTTGGAAAAAAAAAAAAAAGTTTTGTCGTTAAAGTATTAGAGTCATGCGAGAAAAAAAATTAGCATTCTGTCGTAAAAGTAATTTATTGTTGTTTTTTTTTTGTTGGTTTTTTTGCAATTGTTTGTTTTGTTTTGTGCCATCCCCATGTCCCTATAGCATATATATATGTTGTTGTTTTTGTTTTTATTTTTTGTTTCTTTTTTCTCCCCTTGTATTAATTATAGATTTTGGCCTTTTTTTTATGAGAGTCACCCATTAAGAACGAAGTTAACAGCACCCATTTATTCTCAAGCTTTATATAGGGGATATATAATTTAGTTAAATTTAGTGCAATGAAAAATGTGTCTACTTTTATACAGTTAGTGGTAGAACAATGGGGTAGTCTATTTTAAAAACATTTTACAAATAAAGGTGTGCAAGTGAATAATATAATACAGCTTTATAAAAGAATCAAAAAATAAAATAAAAAATTGCAGATCCTAAAAACAAATAATTTTCCTATTGCAAAATATGTTTTTGTTGTATCATTTCCATTCTCAATCCGGGGTTTATTCTGGATGTCCCGGCTGTTTTGAAATACCTTGGTTGATTATCAGAAATATTTTAGATTATAAAAGTAAAATGGGTTGCAAATGACACGTACCACAAAAAAAAAGTAAATAAATGCATAAGATGCTGTTCCTGTAGATCAACTGGTAGAGTTCAGTGCTAACAACACCAAGGTCACGGGTTTGATTTTCAAAGCGCTCGCACTGATCAAAAATGTATAAGTTGCACTGTAAGTAGCTTTTAGCGTCAGCCAAATGAATAAATGTAAATAAGAGGATTTTAGCATCCCCTCGCTAAAACATCAGCGCTAGCCTGTTCTCACTGCTGATGAAATGGCTTTTTTGCACTTCCTAAGCCCAGTGCAAAGCCCCACCTTCATGAATATTTGGTCCCTCAGTTTTTTATCAGAATGTCTGTTTCAGCCTGCCGGAGCAAGAGCCTAGCTGCATTTTAATCAGGCCGCGCACTCAGGCAGAACTGGGCTGGAAAATGTTGGCACGGCTACTGCCTTCCTCCTGCCCATTAAAATTCACAGGCAGGCTGGATGTACAAATAATAATAATAATAAATGAAAATGAACAGTGTGTTGAGGCTAAGCCGTTAATATGAAGCTTGACTTTTCGTTCCTGGAGGGATTGGAGTTATCTGGAGTTGTGGAGCCTTCTGATGCTTCCTGGAACCTTGGGTTAATAAGAATGGCTGCTGAGGGGCTTCAGAAAAGATTGGTGAAAAAAATCATGCAGAAACGCTAAGCCAAACCCACAGAATTCAATTTTTTTTACCCAGTTTGCCTATATTTAAGGAATGTAAGTTAATCAGTGCTAACTACATTTGCGCCATAATGCTGAAACATCAAAATAATTTCAGTTTGTTCAAAATAATTTGAGTTGGTTTGCCTATAATCTGATCCATTTTAAATTATTTTACTTTTTTCTTTTTTCTTTTTTTCCAAGTGGTGTAGTTAGGGCATCTTCCAGCAGGGGCTAACATGCTAATTTATATTTTTAATACAGTACATGCTGTTCTTTATATTCTTATTCTCATGCTGTTCTTATTTATTCATCAAAGAATCCTGAAAAAAAGTATTGCAGTTTCCAAAAAAATATTTGCCATCACAACTTTGCCATCATTGATAATTATTATAATAAATTGGCATATTAGAATGATTTCTGAAGGATCATTGGAGTACTGGATATATATTTTAAATAATAGTGATAGTGATTTGTGATGACAAAATGAGTCAGAATGCACACATGCTAATTTAGAGTTACAGGCAGAAAAAAAATAAAAAATGGGAAAATAAATTTGAGTTTAGCTCAGTCAGTTTTTATCCAATTCCATTCACACATCATTTTCAAGGTCTTCAATAGAGTAATGTGGGGGAAAAAAAAACCCTCTTTGCTCACTGTGATTATTTTGCCAACACAGGTCACAATTAAATACAAAATATATATATATACATGGATGGAAACAATGCTGTGAGGAAAGGACTTTACATGGCATTTTCTCCATGACATGCTCGGAGTGCCTTGCTTTCAGGTCATTACAATGGCGTTCACTGTCTTTACAACTCAACTTTCAAAACTGTTTTATGAAGTTTTTGTCTTTTTTGTGGAAAGACGTTTTAATCAGCTGTTGTTTATCAACAGTGTGGCCATTAAACAAGTTATACTTCTTTCTCTTTCTCTCTCAACTTCATATTTATTACTTTTAAAATTTAAATTTGGCACTAACCTGACTGAGATCTATTGACTTCAGCTGGCTGTGTATGAGGTCTTATAATATAGGACATTTGGAAAGAGTTCTGGAAGATTTAAAAGTCAAATGCGAAGGTCATATTTTTTGGTATAACATGTGAATTATTCCGTAAAATCGGGTTTAATATTGCATTGCTTACAGGTTTCACCCACACTGGTAATCATCACAGCAAAAAATCTTCTAGGAGTACATGTGAGACCACACTTAAGAGTGTTAAGGTGTTCAAATGAGAGTGTTGAACTAACATTGAACTGCTTAACGAGATAATCACCAAAGACAAAAATTAGTTGGGCTGTTGGCACCTGACTTTTTAGAATCTGTATTTTTTTTTTTTTAATACAAATTAAAACTACAAGAATTTTAAATATTCACAATAGAACATAGATAACATAATATGTTTAAATTGAGAAATGTCACAATTTTACACCCAAAATAAGCTCATTTCAAAATTGATGCCTGCCACAGGTCTCAAAAGTTGGGACGTGGGCGTGATTACCACAGTGTAGAATATCCACTTCTTTTTTTAAAACAGTTTGAGTACATCTGGGCATCGATGTTATGAGTTTCTGGAGTTTTGGTGTTGAAATGGATGGTCCTATTCTTGCCTGATATACGTTTCCAGCTGCTTAAGAGTTTGTGGTCGTCTTTGACATATTTTTCATTTAATGATGTGCCAAATGTTCTCTATAGGTGAAAGATCTGGACTACAGGCAGGCTGATTCAGCACCGGACTCTTCTGCTGTTGTAATAGGTGCAGTATGTGGGTTTGCATTGTCCTGCAGGCCTTCCCTGAAATACATGTTATCTGGAGGGAAGCATATTGTATGTTGCTCTAAAACCTTTATATACCTTTCAGCATTCATAGTGCCTTCCAAAACATTCAAGCTGCCCATACCGTATTCCATTATGCTCCCCCATATAATCAGAGATGCTGGCTTTTTAACTGAACGCTGATGACACACTGGAAGGACTCCCTGCTCTTTAATCCGAAGGACATGGCATCTGTGATTTCCAACAAGAATGTCAAATACAATAAAATGCTATCACCTTTGAAACAGTAGATTTTAAATGAGCCTTGGCCAACAGGACACGATGGCGCTTCCTTTTGGGATGATAGAGCTTTATCTGGCATCTGCAGACGGCACAGTGTTTCTGGAAGTGGTTTCTGGAAATATTCCTGGGGCCATTTAGTAAAGTCAATGACAGAATCATGCTGATGAGTGATAAGTGTCAGCTGAGAGCCCCGAAGACCATGGGCATCCAACAAAGATTTCTCCAGTTTCTCTGAATCTTTTAATGACATTATGCCGTGTAGATGTTGAGATTTGCAGTCTTTATGATTTGGCATTGAGGAACGTTGTTTTTAAAGTATTCCACAATCATTTTACACACTCTTTCAGAGATTGGAGAGCCTCTGTCCATCTTTACTCCTGAGAGACTCTGCCTGATGTCAATAAACTTAATTAGTTGCTAGATGTTCTCCCAGGTGAATCTTTTCAACATGTCTTGCTTTTTCAGCCCTTTGTTGCCCAACTTTTTTGAGACCTGTAGCAGGCATCAAATTTGAAATGAACATAATGAATAAAATTTCTCAGTTTAAACATTTGTTATGTTGTCTATGTTCTATTGTGAATTAAATATTGGCTCATGTGTTTTGAAAGTCTCTTAGTTATCATTCTATTCAAATTTGAGAAACGTCCCAACATTTCTGGAATTCAGGTTGCAATATTATTTGGCTGCTATTATTAAGTTTTTGGACAGGTTAAAAGCAGATATGTGGAAAAAAGAATTGCGGATAGAAATAAAGTTGTACTGAACCCGACCATTCTTTTAAATATGCAATATTCAAGCACACTGCAGGGTTTCAGAAGCGATTATAAAAGAGTTTCTCACCAGAGTTGTGTGTCTCTTAATAAGACAGTGTTACCAAATATCAGACCTCCTTTTGTCCTACTTGATACACCAATATCTTCTGCCAGTCCTTTCCACCGCCTAATCCTATACAACCGCATGACTTATACTTCACTGTCACACACTATAAAAGTCAGCATTCAGGCAAGAGCGTTTGTGATACACGCAAATTTCCGTCCCATTGTGCCAAACAATGAGGAAAAAACCTTAATCTCTGTAAATCAGTGCACAAAGCCTGGATCAAGCCTTCTCATTCTTTTGTGCCGACTACCTGCTTACAGCGATTCTCTACGGCTGCCTTCCATTATTTGTGTATATGCTTTCCAATTAAGCACCTGTTCTAACAAAGTGCTGCACCTGAAAGCAAGGCACTCCGAGCATGTCATGGAGAAAAGCTTGGCGAGATTGTGTTTCATCACACTCCTGGTGTGTGTGTGTGTGTGTTTAAGCTTGAGGGTTCGTACACACAACACTTGAGTGGAATAAATAAAGTCAAGGTGTCATTTTCTCCTCCTGTCAGGTTCTTTAGAGATGTAATTTCCATCCTTCGAAAAACATAGAGCTGTTTGTGACTGAAATCTTCTCCCTTTTCTCTCAATATTTCTTTATGCATAATAAGTAGAATGTTTAATAATAAATGCAGATATGCAGATGTTCTTAATTTTTAAAGAGAAGAGAATTGAGACGTGCATAACGTGTCAGAAAAGGTAATCATCAGAGACACAATGTGGCATGTTATCATAAGCCGCTTAAGCGTAAAGTGTGTCATTTTAACTGTAAAAAAATGGCATGCACAACAAAAGAGGGTAGGAGTATTTTAACTTTGTACTGGGGGAAAAATCTATTTCATAGATTACATTTTAAGTTATTTAATCATGCCTGGATACCACAACAACTGCTATATCATAAAATATACGGTAAAAAAACAACAGCTGTGACTGCCGGAATTCAACTGTAAAGAATATGGTAACAGCATTTTAGGTTTTACAGTTTTAAGTTAAATTTGCAGTTAAATACCGTAATTTCATTAACTGATATAATGTTAATATACCAACCTATTAAAGTACTGAAATCTGTTTTGTACCTTTGAAGTACACTGATAACCACCAAATGCAGGTGGTGATGAGAAAGTCACATGATGTACCAAAGCCCATCACAAGCAGCTTTTAAATATGAACATATATAGATTGGCTACATTTGTTCCTTCACCATGTCCCCTAAAGCTCTCCGTACGCACACAAAGTGCATAATAATGCTGCCTAAACCTAGAAGAGTCTTTGCATTGGGAGTGTGTGATGCCTTAAAATGCTGCTTGTGTTGGCAGCTCACTAAGCTGTCAGGTTTTGGACCCGTGCCAAAATATAACACAACCCCATCCCAAAATTCCACTTCACCTTTATAAGCAAAGTCCTACCTATTTCACAGCAATCAGCTGTGGTCAGCTGCTGGCTCACATCTGGCAGGGTGGTGCTGGAACAGCTGTGCCGAGCAGGTGCAGAAGCACTGGTGTGTCAGCTCTGATAATGTTGTGGTGGTTAACGCTCAACGCCACCAGCCTGCCTCCTGGCTGATTCTGCTACTGTTCTTGCCCTCGTACAATAACCACTGCCAGACAGGCAACAGCACATCCAAATTCATTTTCCATAAATAAAGGTTCTTTAATGGTGCTGTCAACATAATAAGCACAATTTTTAATATAGGCCTTTCCAAGTTTCAAAATTTTAAATGTCTTCAAAAGAACACATAATTATTAAAATTTAGCTGTAAATGGTATTTTTATATCTTAGGGGTTGGTTTGTATTAAAACTAGATTACAACTAGATTTCTTCTTTTGTTATCAAAGTCACATTAAAACGTTCTTGGAAACTTTTTTTTCACCATGCCATTATTATTTATTTCTACTACTTTTCCTCCTCTCATTTATGCATGAATTTCAATGTTGTACCCTTGTCCCAGTGTCACGCCCTTGTCCATGTTCAATGTCACTAGTTCTATGTCTTTGGTTTTGTTATGATTTCCTGTATGTCTATATATGGTCTTGTTCCTGTTCGTTTAGTTAATTGATTAACCCGTCCCACCTGTGCTCCTCACCTGTCCATAGTTACCTCTTGTGGTATATATATATTGTATTTTTTTTACACAAATTACGGCTATCTCTAACTTACAGCATTATTTCCACCACAACCAGTAATTTTGCAGCTAACAACGTTTTTCAAAAAAGTGGACTTGTTTACCAATGAGGAAACGGTGAGGAGCTTGAAATGAAATATGAGACGTGATGTGTAAAGCAAACATCACTTGAACAGGATACTTCTATTATCTGTCTTTTCCAATCAGTCACGGTTCAGAGAAAAAAAACAAAAAAAAACATTCTCCTCAAATGCATGACTACATTGGACATTTTTAGCAGACAAACTGCAGACTTTTTGGGGGGCTTTTTATATAAAAAATGCACTGTAAAAAAAAAAAAGTCATAAAATATACGGTAAAAAACAACAGCTGTGACTGCCGGAATTCAACTGTAAAGAATATGGTAACAGCATTTTAGGTTTAATAGTTTTAAGTTAAATTTACAGTTAAATACCGTTATTTCATTAACTGATATAATGATAATATACCAACCTATTGAAGTGCTGAAATCAGTTTTGTACCTTTGAAGTACACTGATAACCACCAAATGCAGGTGGTGATGAGAAAGTCACATGATGTACCAAAGCCCATCACAAGCAGCTTTTAAATATGAACATATATAGTGTCATCCACACAAACACTAAACACCATCACGGTGACTCATTGAAATGAAATATGCAATAAACATTAATTTAACAACATTACATGTAACATAGAACCCTAATA
Organism: Enteromius argenteus; assembly: GCA_032357425.1. Taxonomy (NCBI): domain Eukaryota; kingdom Metazoa; phylum Chordata; class Actinopteri; order Cypriniformes; family Cyprinidae; genus Enteromius; species Enteromius argenteus. The sequence continues at coordinate 6,133,557 of JAUCMR010000032.1, forward strand.
AACATAACTAATTTTTTTTTTTTTGCGGGAGCAAAATTATTTCAATATACAGATTTCGCAACAGGTTTGCCGTGCTGACCAACAAAAAACAGCTTGCTTTGAAAGTGTCTTCTGTGTGAGTTGTGCTTCATACATTCCTGCAATTGATAACATATCTCACAATGTGAACACATCTCAAGGCCTTGTTCTTCATACACAAAAGCTTTCCACTTTTACAAATTTTTGAACTTTTTATAGTCAATTAAACAACACACTTTCTCACAGTGCTTATTTACTTTTGACTGTTTATTTTCTCCATTGTGCTGGTTAGATAAGTGCATATTGGACTCAACGAGGATCTCTTGCATCACAACATGTTAAATTGTTAAGTAAACACATGCACTGCTCTCTTCTCAATGGTCTGTAACAGTGGAGAGTAATTGCTGACTGACATCAAAGCGATTGCGAGGCAATGGAGGCTCTTTCCCTGAGCCTTTGTGCCGTTAATGGGCAGTTAATACACTGTTAATCAAAAGGCAAGCACACTACACACTTATGTGTTTCAATTTGCCACTTGCCTGCTGTTAGCAAGCTTTTAGCCTTTATTTAGACGACTGTGAAAAATACCAACTAAGCCAAAATGTAAAATCATTGTTTTATCCATATACTGTTTGTTTTAGACCTTGGACCAATTTTGTACTTTAAAGTCATCAAAGTATTTCACTTACTGACTCAGATGTTGTTACTATAGTGTATGACCTTATTTTTCTTGGAAAACACCAAAAAATGTAACAACATATCTTATTTTATATCTTATTATTTTATATCACATATAATCTTATGTGATTTTGTGTTATTTTAGTATTATTCATATAATTTAGCATATTTGTTTATTTGTTTACTTTTTTTCAGTTTTAATATTAGCAATGGTGTGCATTTTATAATTTATTAATCTGGATATTCTGTTTTATTTATTTTGTTTTTCTTTGTTTTTTATATTATATTGACTTTTATTACAGCTTAATTGCCATTTAAAAACAAACAAACAAATAGATTAATTTAATTTTGGTTTTCATTAATTACTGTATAACAATACTGTAATATATTCACAAAAAAAAAAAAAAAAAACACAATGCCCAGTGTGTTTAATATGCAGAATGACCATAGACTCATTTGATTCATTAAATCAATCAGTACACCATCAAAAATCTCAGGCAGTCTATCTGCAAAGTGGCTGCACAACAGTTAGCTTCCACAGTTATAACAACATGTAATGGATTCCAGTCATTTAAAGGTTCATTAAATTTTCCTTGGTCAAGTGCAGTATAAATACTATGATTTATAAGCTATAAATTGCAGCAGTTTCATAGTACTTCAGTAGGGTTTATTGGGTATGCCCAGCTGAAACATAAACTGTCACTAGTAGATGTTTTTGCATTCTGTGCACATTTAAGAGTCAGTCCGTGCTTGGGATGAGGACATCATTTTCTCTTTGATGTATTTTCCCTTCCCAGACTCAGATTTGTGTGTGTATGTGTGTGTGTGTTTGTTTGTGCTACATTGTGCTGACCAAATGTCTCCACAAAGATAGTAAAATCTTTTTTTTTTTTTTTTTTTGACATTTTGGGTACAGGTTGCTATGAAAGCCCGTTTCTGCCACTGAATAAAAAATAAAAAAGGTTATTGAGACTTTTTATCTCACAATTCTGACTTTTTTCTCAGAATTGCGAGTTATAAAGTCACAATTGCATGATATAAAGTCACAACTGAGAGTTATAAAGTCAAAATTGCAAGTTATAAAGTCACAATTGTGAGATATAAAGTCAGAATTGCGAGACATAAAATCACAATTGTGAGATATAAAGTCACAACTGAGAGTTATAAAGTCAGAATTGCGAGATATAAAGTCACAATTCTGAGAACATAGTCTTTTTTTCCACTCAAAATTTGACTTAATAACTCGCAATTGTGACTTTATATCTCGCAATTGTGACTTTGTATCTCGCAATTCTGACTTTGTATCTCGCAATTCTGACTTTATATCACGCAGTTGTGCCTTTATATCACGTAATTGTGACTTTAATATCTTGCAATTCTGAGAAAAAAAGTCAGAATTGTGAGATAAAAAGTTTCAACAACATTTTTTTTTTATTATTCAGTGGCAGAAACAAGCTTCCATAGGTTGCGTTACCCATGAGAGGGGGGAAAAATTAAATTACAAGTTTATAATAAGTAAAATAAAAATAATAAGTTTATCTGAAAGTGTAACAACGCAAACAGGTTTTTTCTAAGGGCTTGGTTTAGGATTAGGACATAGAAAATATTGTTTGTCAATATAAATGTAATAGAATTCTACGGAAAGTCCCCACAATTCATAGAAACAAACGTGTGTGTGTGTAACAGTTAAATTCAAGTATGTCGTATGTGTACTTGTGACGATCAGGCTGGAAGCGCCAGCTCCTACCACCGGATGGCGCTCCAGCTCCCCATTGACTCTCTGTGTTTTGTGTTTCTGTTTACATGTCTGGACTTCATAAATGAACTCATGTCTCCGCCCATGTCATGTGTTGCTATAGTGTTTAACCTGTTTCTCCGCCCCGCAGTCTAATTCATGTGTGTATTTAAAGTCTCAGTCTGTCTTTGACTGTTGCGGTTCGTTGTATTGTTTAAGAGTAACTGTCTGGAGATTTTCCCTGTTCCAGTTTTCATTAGTGTTCGAGCACTTGGATTATTGTTACCGCCTGACTCTGGATTATTGATCTTGTCTAGCTCTTTTTGGATATCGTTTGTCCCTCTCTTCATCCTTTGCTCGGACTATCACTACTCTTCTACCTTAGTCCACGTGATTATGTCAGCTGTGACCATCTTATCTGCTTGTTCCTACATGTTTTCTTAATAAACTAGGCTGCATGTGAATCCCCACGACTCCCCGCTTCTTTAACGTGACAGAAATGAACCGCCAAGGAGTGTTCAAGAGAGTTCAAAGACTGTTTATCGCCTCGCTGGCGGGATTATTCAACATTTCAACGTTTCATTTTCACAATTGAGTTCGCTTAGGCAACGCGGACGCTACGTAGAGGACTATGTGGTGGAGTTCATTGCCATCAGCCATCGCGTGGACATTGATGAGGAGGCTGTAAAGGAGTGTTTTTTGTCTGGTTTAGACTGTGATATATTTGACGCTCTGCCTGACGACGATCTGGAATGGACGCTTGAACAACTTATTGACTTTGTTTTATTATGCTGTGGTTCCGCCTTCACAGTAGAAGAGGCAGAGGACGCTTGAGCATGCGATCGTCGCGTCACGAGTTCCACATCCAACCCGTGGATTGGATCTCGTTCAGCCATTTGGCGATCCTTACCACCGCATGAAACGGCTGTCACACAGGGGTCTACGCACATAATGGCCGCCATCCTGGAGCCCACGCTGCCGTCACCA
>JAUCMR010000032.1:6137074-6154477 GCA_032357425.1 Enteromius argenteus
CAAGGTGCGTGGGTAAAATGAGTCCGGGTAGGAACATTAAAACTCCGGTGATGGTTCCCGCTGCTGACTTCCAGAGAGAGCCACGGAGGCGCGGCTTGTGACATGTTATTTGTTTTTGTTTATTGTCAAAAATTATAGTATATAATTTCCTGTTGTAAAATGAAAACCTGAAAAATGATAGTTCATATTTGCATAGTATGTGTAGTACTATCCAAGTACTTTTACCATAAAGTGACATATCAACCATTTGGGAGAAGCCGATATTTTAGAAATTATGGGATGTGTTGAAAAAAATACATTGAGTGTGGTACCTAGTGACATAAGGATTAAATAAATTGCCTTTTTCTTAGTGGGGCAGCTAAAAGGTTAACATGAACTTTAAATTAAAACATTTAATTTGACATTATTACAATGCACACTTCTCAAAAGTGTTAAGAAACAAAGTCATAAAAGGGTATTTTCTTATTTTCAGTTTTCACACACTAGACTGATGTTCAAATCAATGTTTCAGAGAGCAGATTTTCTTCTACGCTTTCAGTGGCCAATATATACTGTAAAACACAGACTGATGAAGAATACCTCAGAGGAGAGGATGGTTGGGTAACTTCAAAATGAATGTAGACAATGGATTGTAGACAGCTTTTCAAACGACCTCAGGAGGCGAACGTTTCGGAGTTTGCGCGGCTTCACGGTGAAGTGACGAAACTCTGCGACTCGGTGAGGGTTTGTCTGTTTGCATGTCTGTGTTTGTTTGCCCCATGGGCGCGTTAGTCTGGAGAGCTGTGGTAAATGGACGCTCCGAGAGCTATGATATGCCACTGCTAACGAAATCGAGCTCGGCTTGTAAGAAATGCACCCTGGGCACCTTTTCCACCCACCGTTAATAATGGCATGATTGAATCAATAAACAGTGGTGGATCCAAGCGGTCTGACACTTGCTGACTGCAAGCTGTTGTAATTTACTCCTCCTGCTCTGGCTATTGGTGCCACACTGATGTCAAACAGAAAGGATATTGAGACAGCCAAGCAGATAAAAACACAGGAATTCAAGTTTTGACAAGAGATATAGTTGGAGTTTGCGATTGAAAATAAAACAAAGGATGAGGGAAGTGTGACAAAAATCAGTATGAATGATTTTATGTCATTGTGGTGGTATATATCATGAATAATTTGCAGAAATTTAATAAATGTGTTGTTTATATTTTATAATAAATTTGGTATCTGTATATAATCCACTAAAGTAATGTTACAAATAAAATGTAAAATTAATTCATCTCAGTTATGTTTCACTTTTTATTATCTGTATCTGAAGCATACTAAAAGATAAGATTATTCATAACAAATTATATTTTTGGCTTCAGCGCAAAAATGAAACAACAATAAACTGATAGTTCACTCTTTATTCTGATTACGCGAGTCATATGCAAAGCCATTGTAACAACACATTTATGTAAACACTAATTTACCAGAGGCCATGCTGTATTGTGAATAAATCACAAAAAAAATTTATTCACGATACAGCACTGCCTCGAGCACCTTATTGCTTTTATAAAATGGTTACCACACAATAAAAAAAAATATTGAAAGTAAAAATATAAGGATTGAAAAGTTACTTTTTTGAAGCAAGTTTATTAGACGTTGAAAAATATTACACTTTTTACAAGCGCACAAATGTATTCTTGTAGTTTTGTAAATTTACGGCTGAACTACTGATGTCACATGGACTATTTTACCGATGTCCTAGCTACGTTTCTGTGCGTTGATCATGACAATATCCTTGTGGTCTATGGAAGGTCAGAAAGCTCTCAGGTTTCATCAAAAATATCTTAATTTGTATTCTGAAGCTGAACGAAGGTCTTATGGTTTTGGAACGACATGAGGTTGAGTAATTAATGACAGAATTTTCATTTTTAGGTGAACTAACACTGACAACTCACTGATTCAATGATCCGGTTGAAGCGAATCATTTTAACGAATCCCTAAAATGTTCTTTTTCAGCTTAAAATGAGCCAGGAATATGTAGTGGTGTAATCTAATGTGTCACTCATAGTGTTTCAAAAACAACTTGGGATAGTAAAACTTCCTCCTGCTGACGCATTACTATATACCAGTCAGCCCTACATAAAATAAGCAATTATTTACTCAGGATTTTATCATCAAAAAGAACAACAAAATCATTTCATGAAGCTTCACACTTATCTCACTAAAAGGAAAAAACAGCAACAAGAAAAAAAGAGTAATGTCTAGCGGTCGGGATGCGTGGAGGTCCTGATGAGATCACTTGAGTAGTGTCAGTGAAAAACGGCTCGCTTTTATACAGAGTGCTGAAGGATGACATTGGCCTGCTTTATCTACAGGTCTTGTGGGGTGAGATTGGACAGCGGTATGAAGTGGCCTTAAAAAGTATTTACAGCAAACAGCATGACATCATTCTAGGCCTTCTTTCTAGGTCAATAAATATGAGCTGCTAGGAAAGCAGCATTGTGCTGCACGACCAGGTTATAATTTTTATTTATGACTCCTGAGTAATTCTTAAATAATCATATTAAATAATCTGTTAATAATGCTCAGTCAGACTAAAAAGCTTCCGATAAACAGATCAGTTTATCCGATTAAGATTAAATTAAAAGAAATGGTGTAAATCTTAAACTAACAGGCCTATGTCTTTTGTCTGAATAATATGTTTAGTGGAAGAGATTTAATATTTGATACACAATTGCTAAAAAGGCTTATATGTTATAAATGTCAGCTTTCTTTATAGATTTGTAAAAAAAATAAAAATAATAGTAATCCAACATTAACCTATTACGGTTATGTTTTATGCTTTTTAAACATGTCCCACTGTGTACTGTATGTGTGATCAGGGCCGCTGCTGGCAAAATGGGTGTCCTAAGCAGAATAGTATTGTTGTGTTCCCTCCCTCAAAAAAAAAACAACAACACCTACTAGCCTATAAGGGGTCAAAATAGAACTTTCATAAAATCTAAAAGTAAATAAATAAATTGTAATTACGTCGTATTAGTTATGAATTACAATTGTGGACCTAGACAGAAACTAGCCTATATGATTTTATTAATACAGTGTAATTGATTTTATGGTCTCAAATTATCAGGCCTTTGGTGCCCTTTGCAGGTATTGTATTACATTATGTATTTTTACAGTGTTATTCAATGAAACCATAATTAAACCATATACATTACCATATACTGCCTCGTTGTTTTTATATAATACATTTTACGTACGAAACTGCAATGTTACGTCAGATGCGTTGTTGTTGGTGGTGAAATCACCAACGATATAACACATTAGTCTACTAACGTCAGTCAAAAATGTTTCACAGGGTTATAAACGTATTACCTGAAATTGAAGCACCGGCTTCATCTCAGACTTTTTATTTTTCCTTTCTCTGCGCCGTGTTGTGCTGATGTCTTTTCCCTGATAGAGCCTAGTTGTCCATCAATTATGATTATTTGTATTCAGCCGTAACATAGGTGAGAGCATGCGCCGGCGCAGACGTGGGAACATGTGTCACGTGTGCTTATACTGCACTGCATTCATCATGAAATACTTTTTTTATATATATATAATTAGCCTATATTTAGCCTATATATGATATGTATGTTTATATTTTTATGTTTATGTATAAATTTTTAATAATATAGAACGAAAGTTTTTTTTTTTTTGAGAAACTGGGATGGTGCCCCCCTGGGATCTGGTGCCTTACGCAGACTGCATACTCTGCCTATAGGGAGCGGCGGTATCTGTGTGTGATACATGCAATGTAAACAAAATCTAAATTTTATCTGGAAAAATGAGCGCGTCTACATTTGAAATAATGGACTTGAGCACACAAAAGACGCCACATGTGAACGGCCCCTTATGGATCAAAATAATGTATGTTGCATGGTGAGGAAGCAGTTGATTACGTTGTAGCATTGTTCGGAGGAGGTTAACAGACTGACATCATGATTAACAAAAGCAAAGTTAAGCAAATGTTCATGTTCAAAGGGTATATCACTCGCAATTGTGCTTCTAAATAAAATATATTATTATTTTACAGTAAATGTGGTAATTTTCTGTGATAAATTACACCCACATTTTCACTATTTAAACCTGTTAAACATGCTGTACAGTTATCAGTCTCACACACTGTGTATCTCTTTAGGACACACTCTTTTGTGTATAATGTTTAGATTCCTTACCTACAAGGTTATCCCTTTACAGAGTCGAGATAAAGTTGTGAGCAATCCAAAGCATCGCTGTCTTCCACGCGAACTATTGTTGTCTAAGTATTGTTGTCTTACATTAACACTTCATTTATACAAAACATTTGAAGCTGCAGTTGGTAAATTTAATTTGACAGATAAATGTGTTGATTGGACTTTCTGCCGATGTGAAAGTTACCATTTTGACTTTAGTCACTGTCCCTATGGTTGCTCGCGGCTATTCTAGTTTTCAGTCACGTGACGGGCGCGACGACCTGGAGGGCAAAACATCCACAACTGCAGGACAGGCTGTCAAATTTCCATCGTTTCAAGCCACAAATATTCAAATCACCTCTCAAAAGAGGAAAAACAGGTATGTGAACAAACTACAAGTTTTGGCCATGCACTTGCAATCCACATCCTTATCTCACAACCCAGAAGCTAAAGCTGTTTTCTGTGCATGTGCAAGACTTCTGACTCATTAGCCACTATAGGTAAATAATTAGAACAATAACAAAGTGCAGTAAGTTTTTGCTACAAACCAGTGGGTTTAAAAATAAGACAAATTTAAAATACTATGATAAAAATAGCAAATTGTAGTATTCTGTGATGTTTTGGATTGTAAGTTAGCTTGTTTTTCTCTAAAACATTTCAGACAGTTTAGCATGTGAGCAATGAATTTGATCAAAATTTAAAAACAGGGTTTAAAAAAAATTACCAAAACTATTTAAGCTAACATGCTAACTGAATTAGATCTCTGTTAGGTGTCCTCTTTATCGCCATTTATTTATTGAGTGCCTGATCTTGACTCGAGCAAAGTCTGATATAAGCTTTTACAGAAATACATTCATAAAATGCAATAAACACAGACATAATCCTTGAATAATCCTATCTTAATGAAATAAGGGTGTGCAAGGTGCAGAAATGGAGATTACAAAACCACAATGTTAATTACAAAAGTATTAATAAGACTGTTATGACTACACTTGATTACAAGAACAGTGCTGTTCTTCACTGATGCTATCAATGTCTAGGGCTGCACATCAGAAGTCAGGCACGGTCAGAGTCTCTAGGCAAACTAAATAGTTGTCTCCTCGCAGCTAGCATAAGAACCCTGCTCAGCCTGCGAAATGCATTGCTGATAGTTTCTCCTGCCGTGGAAATGGAGAAGGTTTCATGGGTATTATGGCGAGGGAGGGGCAATTACCTGAGCACAATTACTGTATCTAACAGCCGCCATCCATCATCCTCTCCTCCCTCTCACTGCAGATTCCAGTCCGTTGCCTTATTCAGCTCCCGCTTTTCAGAGGAATTGCAGAGACATTCGGCCGTCTTGGTGAGTCAGGCGCAGACTTTAAAATGCCAATTGAAAACCTGAGCGGCATTCCAAAAAGCTCCCCTCCTGCCCCGTCTACACCTGTCATGAACGGATCTGGGAAAATCTGGGAAAGGATGCAAGCAAGCTGGAGAACTGTCTAAATAGCCCTAGAGAGCCCTTAATGACAAGCTTCATCTTCGACATGCGGTAAATGCATTGACATGAAGAGGAAATGCAGCGACACTTAATGAAAACAGAAGCGGGGGTAGAACGTTTATGCATGACCTTCAACGACTTGCTCAAATCAATTGGACACCTGTGATATAGCGAAAATCAGAAGGTACAATTTCCCATCCTAAGAATGTGAATAATATCATTTGGGACAATCCAGCAGGTGGATGAATTAGACATATCACACCAGGGACTAAAGGGCGGCCAATCACAGGCGCCAACGAGGAAGTCATTTTGACTGGGATGGAGCAATATGCCACCCCTTCGGGCCTTTTAAGTGCTTGAGTTATACGACTTTAAATCAGAGAAGGGATATTAGATGGAGATTAGATTCGATACAAATCCGCCCTTTAAAGAACCATGAAGATGGCAGTAAACAAGGTAGATCCAATCACATTTTTTTACCTCTCTTTCCTTTTTTTAACAACAGCTCATCTGGGGCCCGAGACAGGAGGAGAGCGAGGTGAGTGAGAGGAATACTGATGAAGATTCAGCTGAAAGAACAGGTGCTGGTGGAGACAGGTGAGCAGAGAAGTGATCCTGAATATCTAATGGAGCCTCAGGGCAGTCAGGTTAGTGCAGAGGTGTCTTTGATTAATAATTATGCCATGTTCTCTGAGAAACCCCAGACCTGGTGTGTCTGTGTGTGTGTGGTCTACTTCCAGCTAGTATGCTAGCATTTAAAGGAATAGCCTGATTTTTGTTCTTCTGTGGAACACAAAAGAAGTTCTATAGAAGTATCTTCTTTTGTGTTCTGCCAACGCTATCTCACAGCCAATTCAGGAAGCATTAGTCATGCAAAAACATGAAATTAGGTAGTATAATTTTTTGGTGAAGTATCCCTATAAAGTATAGACTCTTGAAACTTGAAAAACATGCATGTGGAGTAACTAACATGATCAAATGAACAACTTCTTGTCCATAAAGCAGTTCTCACAGACTTACTCCTGGGTTACTCTCCTCTGTGACTCCAGCTACATCTCAGGACTCTCTCCCCACAGGTTCTGTGCTCAACATAAAACATAGATGTCAATACAAGGCAGAACTTTCTACGACTCTCCAAGAAACAGCATCGGCACACACTACACTCACCTTGCCCATGAAGACAGTTGTCGCTTCAGCTTTGATTTCCAGTCATGCCCACCTTGCAGAATACTTGTGTTTCAAAAAGCTCTTATGACAGCTAGGATCTCTAGTTAAGTTCTCTTACATCTTACATACTAGCGATAATATTGCAGCATAGAGGCCCTCAAAATCAAGTAACCAGAAGGATGGATGTAAACCATGACACTACACGCTTCCTTAACAGAATGGCCTTGAGTCTGCCAATCAGCATAACCATGACATCATTTACGGCTAAGTGTAATTGTCTCACAAACAACTGTGTCCAGAACTGAGCCCCTATGAACACTTTAAGGTCCAATTCTTACCAATAACTACATTAGTTGGACTTGTAAACCAAAGGTCGCTGGTTTGAGTCCCAGGTCCGGCAGGGATTGTGGGTGGGGGGAGTGAATAACCAGCACCCTCTCCACCTTCAATACCACGACTGAGGTGAGACCCTTGGGCAAGGCACCGTTCCCCAAACTGCTCCCCGGCGCCACAGCAATGGCTGCCCACTGCTCCGGGTGTGTGTTCACAGTTGTGCATGGTTGTTCATTTCTCACTGCTGTGTGTGTGCGCACTTGGATGGGTTAAACGCAGAGCACAAATTCCTAGTATGGTCACATGCCACGTCCTTTCCTTTCCTTTCCTTTCCTTTTCATTAATAAGCAGCAAATTAGGAGTTTGTTGCTCTTAGTTAAAAGTGAATATGTGTTCCCAATTCTGTTACCAGAAAACGGCTACCTCTCTACAGATATTATAGACTTCTTTAAGTTACTTTTCACCATTTGTATATTCATTGTACATACACAAGTAGGATTCATACATTCAGGCATACATAAATTAGACAGATAGAATAGAGTATAAATATTTAATGAGCTTTGGCCTTTGGGTCAATGCCAGGAATTATAAAACAGCCTGTGAAAGAGAGGAGTTAAAGAATTTCATGAGAAAGGTGACATTTCACTGCATTGATAAATGTTCTTCAGTAGAAAGAAGTGCAGAAGCTAATAGGCTGGTATTCCATGAAGAAGACCTTGCCTTTGCTTTAGCAAATCAGTAAGTATATTCTAAAACATTTTACAGCATTTAACAATGTTTTGGTTTCAGTCAGTTTTTATAAGTAATGCACATTACATTTTCAAAAATGTAATGCAGTACAACCAGACCAGGTTGCAAACTGTGTAAAACATTGTGTTTACCTTAAAAACTGTAATGTGGGAATTCATACAAGGGAAGTGTTGCAAATAAAATCTTTTCAATGGATCATGCTTCTGTAGCTCAAAAAACCTTGCTATCATTCTCAACCGTTTGGAGCAAAGGGCTAAAGCCTGCCGTACCTAATGCAAAATCAGGGCATCCACAGCCCAATATCTGCTCACAGCTACCCGTTTCATTCCCTCCCTCTCTCTCTCGCTCTCGGTGAGCTTATCTCTTTCCACACCATCCTCTCCCTCAGCCCTTATCACCTTCTAAGCTCTGTGTCACGCATTCACAGCTTTGGCAAGGACAGCTCAGTGTCTGTGTACAAACACTATCCATCAAAAAGCCATTCATGTAAACTTCAAATAGCTCTCCCCTCCCTTTCTCTCTTTCTCCGTCTGTCTATCAATCGATCTCAAGTCTGTGAAGCTTATGTCATGGTAATTCCTATGCATTTCTGAATTCTTGTCATAGATATGTATGCCCAATTCTTTGGAGCAGATAACACGAATTCATTTTTTTTGTTGTGTGGTTTGCTTGAGGTCATCCATTCATTGGACAGAAATTCTTAAGCAGGGAAATCAGGAAGTGCCAAAACAGGCTAATCATGGAGATCTTTCATAGTGCTATTTTTGACAATGTCATACGATGTTGTAATAATGACTTGCTGGAAATCAAATCTATAGATAGAAAATGCTTATCAAAGTGTTAATTTGAAAAGCATATCAAAATTGAACCTAGATAAATGGGATATTAGGCGCATATCCAGTGGTTTGTGTCAAAAGTGGAAGCTGAAGCATGCTTCGAGACAGTGGAAACAAATTAAATATGCTGTAATTGTAGCTCCTAAAAGTAAGAATAATACATCGTTCAGAACTGTAAAGGGTCTATTTTTAATTGTGTGCACAATATCAAGAAAAGTTGCAGTTTAAAAACAAGTGATTTAAGCCATTGAAATGCAAACAACAGCACTATAAGCACGAGCTGTGTGTTTCTGAGCATGCTTTCTGCAATTGGGTTGGATCAGAGTTTGTCTGGAAGTGGACCGAGACCACCTCTTCCACTGGGTCTTGGTTGTTTGGTCCACACCAGAGTGTGATTTCTGTATTCATACCTGCCAAAATGGTCCGCAACAAGAAACAAACTTGAGTTTGTTTCAAATGAGCCAAACAAAATAGGTAATGCATTATGTTATTTGCATTACCTTTAGTCAAAACTCTTTGGTATGTTCCTCAATCATTTCTGAACAGCTTTTGCAGTGTGGCAAGGAATGCCATGGAAGGGTGTATGTGGTCTTCTTTTGGTTGGTGGTAAATGTCAAAACCGACTACTGAACACACAAAACATAAAAGTGTCCCAAATGTAGTAATGTCTCTGTCTCCATGGTCATCACTCCTCCTGTCAAGTTCCTTCAGGGAGCTCTCTGTAGCACGCAGGTGGTGCTCATTATCATTTGTACCACCGGCCTCCTTGCCACAGACACCTTTCTCTCATGGCCAGCATTACATTTCCCAGCAATTTGTGCTACAATAGCTCTTCTGTCTAGTCAGACCAGACAGACCAGCCTTGGGCACTCATGACCCTGATGCCAGTGTCCTTCCTTGCACCAAGGAAAAAATGTACTAAGTACTTTTGGTAAGTACTAACCACTGCAAAACTTTTTTTTTATCATTTCCTTATTTCTTTTTTATCATTACAAGTGATCAAACTGCAGTTGAGTTGTTCTGATTAAGTAATAATAATTAAAACAAATACAGTTAACTTACAAAATTAAAGTTTTCTGAAAGTAAGTCTAGACAGACCGACAGACACCACGGGTTCATATCAAGTTCATTGAAATTATCCATACTTCATCATTATTAGTCACCTTTTCTTGTTTTTTTGAAACTCCTCTCAGTGAGCGCTTCTTTTGAACTGACTAGCAGCCTTCCCAGATAGCAAGAGAGAAGGTGAGAACCATTGAATTATTGTTAAAAACAGTTTTGTTTGTCAGTGTTAATGAATTAATAACAATATTGTACCTGCAGTTAGTGTTGAAAATTACTGTTATTGTAATTAGTGTTTAACTTAATGAAAAGCAAGAGTCAATTAACTTTCGGTGAATACAGTAGTGTTTCGATATAAAGTTTTAAATTTAATTTGGAGTAGACCACTTTTAGTGATGGATGTCAAGCTGAATAATACAAAAAATGTTGACGTCTGTTTTTTATTACTGATGTAAATGTTCTGTTTCACAAATGCAAAGATATTTTGGCAAAATATACATAGAGATTTAGATTTAGATTAACACTGATCATACGATCCTCAACAATGGTGACAATCACCAACCTAATTCATGCATGTTGGGAGTCATTGTTTTGTTTTGTTTTTTTTGTTCTATGTTGATACCCAGCATAAATTTTAGCATAAAATTGTCTTTTGTTGATTGTCACCAGTGTTGAGTTTCATACACTGATTCTTGTTGTTTAAATAACACACTTAAAAGCGATTATTTAAATAACCTCACAATGATTTCAGTCACCATCACCTGATATGCATTGTGGCAAATCATTAGAAAATGCATTCAGAGGCACGATAAAAATGGTAAAATCTAAGTTTGGAAAAATCATTTAACAACATTTGAAGAGTTATTTTGCAAAAACCAATAAATGTTACTGACATTTAGAACTGACTGATGTGCATTAATCTACACATATAACACAATCTGAACCCTAAACACATTTCATCAAATAGGCCTGTATCATCCACTTTGCGAGTTCACATTTTACTTCAGAAGCTGCCAAGCACCCTTTGTGAACAGAAGTCAATTTTAATGAATCGCCGCTGTATTCAGGTCAGGTGACAACCCTGATAGCAAGCAACCACTGAATCGATGTTAAAAATTGTTAATTTGTCAATGTTAACTGCACTGAATCAACATCACTTTTGCAACTGCTATTAATGTTGAAAAATGTTGAAACGCCAACAAATCGCTATTATTGTGATCAATGTTTGCATTAGCTGGGCTGTTAACTCTTTGTACTTGTACTTTGTACTTTTTTCATTGTCATTTGTAACAATGTACATTTATTGAGGCACTAAAAACTAAGATCCAACAATATTTTGGACCTTTTAGTATCACATGTTTTGCACACATGCTTTAATACCAGATCCCCCATTACAAAATCTAACATTTCCTACTGAAGAAATAACACAGTTTTAACCATTTGGAACCTTTTAACCAAATAATTTTAAAGCAAACTGATCAAACTTGTAAGATAGTTAAATCAATGCTAAATTTGCTGTTTTCCACTAGAAGATGACAAAAATGACATTCCCTGTGTTATATTAAAAATTGCTAACACCATATGAATAGAAAATAAAGCAGCTTATATATTTAGTTTGACCTCCTGAGATTGATGCTCAGCATTTTTCTGAAGGTTAAGAACCTTTTTTCACTGACCATTGGTTTAAAAAAAAAAGTTTAAGGTCCATTTTGTACCCTATTTGTGGAAAGTGCTTGGTGCCTACGTAGGCACCTCACTAGGAATAGAACCTATAGACCAAAACACTTCTTGAAACTTTCATGCTTGCAGCAGCACATCTGAAAATTAAATGCAAGCCGAGACGTGAATTAAAGATGGCTTCATTCTAGTGTATTATGTACAAACACACAATAAAATGGCCCAAAATCCAATCTCGCAAATGCAAATGATGCTGAAATTCATAGACCCAAACATCTCTGCTGGTGTGTGCTGTTAGATGATGACATCACTGCAGTGTGCAATAAATTCTGAAGTGCCAGACAGGCTGGTTGTAGCTCTGCTTATGAATATTAATCAGCCATGCTAATGTCACTAGGTGATGTTGTTGGATGGTCCGGTTGTATGACCTAATTAATATTCATGAGCCAAGCTTTTTACCTTCTCAAGTATTTTTGTAAAATCATTTATGGCTTTGATAAATGCCATTTTTTCATGTATTGACTTTGACATTGAGTGTTTGCTTATCTCTTAAATGTCAACAATTTATCATCAAATTAAAAACTAAAAAATTGAACAAAACTGCATAAAGAATTATCCTCAAAAGCAAACTGAATGGTTATAAGTTCAGTCTCTTGGCAGTGGTTTGTGTTTTGCACTTGTTTTCACTTAAATCAGAGGTGATGCATTCTGTTTGTGAGCATTTTTATGGCCCTCTGGCAACCTGGCATCATTTCTGACATATAGTGCGAGTACAGACTTCATCACACTTGATTTGTGAGATAACACGACATGTAATAAGAGCCAAGTTATTAAAGGGGTCATATCGTTAAAAATCTAATTTTCTTTGATCTTTTCATATAATCCAGTTTGATGTAGTATGAAACACATGAACACATGAACTTGAGCGCATAAAGACATTATTAAAACAAAGTTGCAAAAACTTCTGAATGCATTAGCATAAGACCATGTTAACATTTAGGACTTTTAGATTGAAATTCTCATTTTGTTTCCTGTTTCCCCCTTGATGGTTTCCAGATGTTTCTTATTTTGTTAGTTTCCTGTTTATTTATAGTTCTTTACTCCTGCTTTCCATATCCTTTGTCTAGCATTTGATTATGCATTTTTTTTTCTACTTTGGTGATTTCTTGGTTTTTCTTGGAATATCTTATTGATTTAATGGCCTGCAATTGGCAACTGAGTCTCTACGCTCTACTTGCCAAGAGTCGAATGCTACACTTTACCGGTAATTTATTTCCAATTTGAACCCAGACGGGATGTTTAACAAAAGTGAAGTCATTTGCATTCTTTAAATGGCGAAACCGAATCAAAGTTCAACAAGTGAAATGCCATCCACAAGCGGCAAAAACACCATAAAAATTATGCCCATAAAGCGAGGGGAAGTTGTTTTAATACAGATTTTTTACTTTTATGTTGCCTTTTAATGCTGTTTGAGAAATATAGAATATATAGAAAGGAACTGAATGTGTTAATACGTTAACTAAATCATATTATAAAGCTGTAGTGCGTAATTTCCAAATCCCTAGTGGCCCCAAAAGGAATTGCATCAGACAGTCCCACCCAACCTCAAGTTTGGCCACAAGTAGACATGTTGGACCATTCAAACAAACATATCAATGTTCTGAAAGCACCACAGAGCCACAGTTTTACACTCTTCAGTAAGTCAACTGAAGTCAGATGGCTGACTTATAGTTATCGCTGCACATTAAAGTTGGACAGGAGAATAAATTTTGAGAGTAAAGAAATGCACTTTACCTTCGAATACACGCTTTGACCTAAGTCAGGGTACTTACTTGGACATTCCATAGATGTATAATCTATTTAGTCAATGTAACAAAACCACAGTTTTGCTTAGGGTACATCATAAAGGCTATTCATCTGATTAAACTTCGATTATCTGTACTGTTTACTGCTGCAGACTGAATTCTATGTGATGATTTACCCCCTGTCAGCATATATGTAATATTAAACCATTAGATATTGATTTATACACAATAGTTTATAGAACTGGCTCACAGGACACATTACTTTGGCCATGATGCTAATGGGAAACTGCACCAAGCCAAACAGCTTTAGTTTCCCCCTAAAGTTTCTCTCTGTCTGTGTGTTTCCTAACAGCCTGTGTTTGTAATGGACCTGTCGGAGCAATAATAATGATGAATAAGTCTCCGGTGGGAGGAAGATGCGTGTGTGTGTGTGTGCGGGTGTGTGTATGCAAGAGAACGTGAGGTGGGCAGGGCCCAAAGAACTGAGACCAAACCCAGTGAAAAAGCGTAGAGATTATGACTGTGGCAGACTGTCATAAATCAAAGGAAAGGAGGTTTGCCACTGGAAAATAGTCCCTGCTGTATTAAAAGGGATGCCACTATAAAGGGCCCACAGCAACAGTTTGCACAGCTCCCCGATGACCCTGAACATTCAAGCAATTTCATACCTACTATCAATGGCATTTGTTCTGCATTTTTATGTATTCGTTTCAGTCTGTCTGTCCCATGAAATCAGAATGGAGGTTTGTGGTTTTTAGTCCATGACGAAGAAGTTTTGAGGTCATCTGTATAATAGTCTAGACTCGAGCATACAGGTGTTTGTCCAATCACATTCTCTCGATAACTAGAATCCCTTCCACTAATGCCACCTGCCTCTTAAAGGTACAGTTCACTCAAAAATGTAAATTCTGTCATTACTTACACTTATGTAATTCCAAACCTTTAATTTGGTAATTTCGATAGTCCATTTAGACATTCTACTAACAGTAAGTAACTTTGTAACTACATGTCAACTAATTCTCATGAATTGACAACTACACGCCAACTATCTCTCAGAGTAGACTGTTAGGGTAGGTTTAGGGTTAGTAGAATAAGTTGACATACACTTGCAAAGTTCTCATAGTCAGTGTGTGGACCCACCAAAATAAAGTGTTAGGAGATATTAAGCAGACGGTCTACTAATACTCTAATGACTGTTAGTTGACATGTAGTTGCAAAGTTACTTACTGTTAGTAGAATATTTAAAGTGGACTATCGAAATAAAGTGTTACTCTTCATTTAGCTTCAGAACACAAATTCTGACCCTGCATAAACATCAATAGAACTACTACATTCAAGACCCAAAAAGGTTGTAAGAACTTTGTTGAAACAGCCCATGTGACATCAGTGGTTTGATCTTAAAACACTAGTCAAGCCCTGCAGAATGAGAAAATATGCTAGGAACAATCTGAAAGATGTTAGCAATATGCTATGTTGAAGCTCTGCTTTACAGAGAGAGAAATTAAAATGTCAATTTATTTTACACAAAAAAAAAATAACAGAAACACCATTTACCGAAAGACATCTGTATGCCAGAGGGGGAAAGTGTGCATCTAAAAACAATCAATGGTTTCACAGGGTCTAATGTAAACTTTGAAAAATTCTTAAAGAAACTAAGAGAACATCCAACAGTAATGTAATTGTTACAGGTCAGAAACTCTGGAGCAAGTCCATGGATACCTATAAAACCAGTAAAACTTTATAGCGACTCTAAAATCTATAGCAAAGCCTAACAATATGCTAGCTACAAGCTCAATGTACTTTAGCCTATTTATCAAAGGACTCAGTGAAAACTGTTAGGAGTATAATCTATGACAAATTGATTCTTGCTTGCTCTGACTGAAATATTGGCATTATTCCAAGATGCAGAAATCCCCCGCAGTGTGGGGACCTGACCCTATACACTATCATGAAATTACGAGCCAGTTATATTATGGTAAAACTGGTCTAGAATAATTCTTCTCCACACAGAAGCATAATGTCCTCCAATGTTGATTGATGATTCACTTGCAGAGCAATTGCAGTGTGCAAGTCTGATTGGCATGATATTGCTGTGATGTTAAGGATTTTTCTTACTTATGTGACAGTCAAACGTTTACAAATTCATGCAAGCTTAAAATAACTTGAGTACATGAAAACAGACTTGTTTGGAGGCCTAAACTCTTCAACATATTCATAATTCAACTCTAATACAAACCTTGTCCATGACGTCAACATTTGTGCACAGAGATTTGCAGTACACCAAACTCCTTGTCGTTTTAATAGAACTTCAGTAATGTGTTTGATTAGGCAATTATTTCTACGCGACCACAATGAAGTGCATTCTCATTTTGTATTGTCTGTAGGAATGCTTTATTTCTCGCTGAGTGTCTGGAGAAAATCTCACCCTGAGCAATTCTTAAATAGGATTTAGATCAATCGCTGAAGCAAGTCCCATCCAGCAAAAGAGAAGTCCAATACCAGGGTAACTCACAGGGGTCCAGCGATAAATTAACACCTTCTGCCCTGCACTTTATAGCTGCTGAGTGTCTGCTTTACAAAGCCATATGTATTATTTATTGTCCGGCTGCTAATTTATTTAGAGATTCGGCTAATTCAATTACCAACATGGTGAACGGACCTATAATTCTTAAATCTGTTGCACCTAATGAATTATTCTCAGTAACTAAAGTTGATATCAATTCCGCTGTTCTCCAACTGAAACCACAAGTCTTTTTTCAAGTTGTCTGAATTAAAATACATTTACATAATCAACTTGGGTACAACCACTAGTAGTGGTTTATGATTAGTTAGGCTACAAATTAATGGAGAATGATGAGAGTTTTAATGATGTATTAAAACATTAAAGTGAAAAAGAATAATGACATTTTTGGTTCATTTTGGTTTCATATTGTTGTAGGGAAAAAAAGAAAATCTTAAATTTAATGTCATATGGTGTAACTATCAAAAAGTAATATATTTTCCTTACAGCCTGAATAAATGTGAGTGTATATGTATCATTTTCAAAAAAGTTTTGAAATATATTATTAAGCACAAACTAGTATATTATATATATATATATATATATATATATATATAAATCATGATTATTTCATAAATATCATTACTTTTTTTGAAGTTGCACCACATGACATTTTACAATCTGTTTTACACAATTCTAATACTTCAAGAAACTTGTTTACTAAGAGACTTAAATATACATATATATACCGCATTCTTTTTTCTGCGTGCTGGTTAGACCACTTGAAGGTATTTGGTTGCACTGCATGACTTTTGAAGATAACTTTTTTGTAACACGAAGCAGAAAAACAGCCAAAATATTCTTTTGAAACATCAATCACATCAAACCAACTTGGGGTCACACCAAAAGCTTAAGTTTAAAAGTATCCAAAATGTTTATCTAGTGTTATGTGAGTTTGCCTGTGCTTTCACCATCGAAATGCTGTAAACCATTTCAAGCAGAGTTCAGAGAGTGTACCGAAGAAAGATTGTTTGAAGATCAGGTCCAAGTTGTTGATCTGATGGCCATGTGTGCTGACTGTTGAACCGCTGTGCAGTTGTGCATTTCATTTATTGTTAGTCCTGCACTACTATTATTTATGTCTGGCTGTGGCAGCTCAAAGAGTGGTCATGCAAACAGGACAGGTCATATGATTTTACTTACCAAAGCTCTTAACATCACGTCCAAAGCTTTTCTGGCCAGAGACATGCCTCAGTTTACTGCAAAAGGATGCCGTATTTCTTGGGCACTGAAATGAAATTGAAGGAATGAAATGAAAGTGAGTCAAAGGGCAGTTTTATCTCCATCTGTCTTAAAGTATTGGAGGCATTTTCCATAGACACTCTACATTTTGGCATTCTTTAACCTTTTCAAAAGCATTATTTGTATAAATTGTATGTTTTAATGAGAATTATGTTAAACATTCAGCTAACAAAAATCAAAGCATGAAAACAACCTTAGCTTACTGGAAAAATGTGCGGTAACACTTTATTTTGATGGTCCCTTTTGAACAATCTGTTGACAATAAGTAGCTTTGCACCTACATGTCAACTAA
>JAUCMR010000032.1:6185077-6198072 GCA_032357425.1 Enteromius argenteus
TTAGATTTTCCCCAAAGGCTTTAAAATACAAAATACAAAATAGTATTTTGTATTTCAAATACGTATTTTAAATACATTTATTTAAAATACGTATTTTAAACACATTTATTTAAAATACTGCCCATCCCTGCTTAGCAGAAGTTACCCAAAGCGACTTCCAGTACACCAATGGCTGCACTCATATTTAACGTCATTCATTCATTCGTTAAGGTATTCGAAACCGGAAATGAGATACAGACGGACACTCAAAGCAATTTTCCTCTCTTAACGTCTGTCTTTTTCTACCTCACACACACAGATCTGAGTGCATTACCCTGATTGCAACACTTAATGGAGTCACAGTGTTTCCCATGGGTGACCACCATCTCAACAAATCCACATGAGGGGAAAGGTCAGGGTGAATGTCACTTCCATGACTGTCTTAAAAGCCCGGCTGCATCCTAAGAGCGAGCTAATGGAGATCTGGAGTTTGTATAGGAGTCCGAGCCAATAAATATGTCACAATGTCATGTCATCTGTCGCTCATTTGTATTTATTGCAGTGTAATTGCGCCAGAGGTTTGACATACAGTGATGAAGGCCAGGAAAAGCACTTTTAGATATTGGCATTGCTAGTATTCCCTAGGCCTTTGCTCGTACAACTTTTCTTAATTTCCTTCTGCTAAAAAAAGAGGTACACAATCCAAAGAAACTAACAACTACATTAGGAATCAAATCTGTCAAGAATTTGAGAGTTGATTGATTGCTGGAAAGAAAAATGAATAAAAAAAATCTGAAAGACAACCAGTGGATTTTAAAAGCAAAACAAATCACTAATCAAAAACATTGAGACTAGTTGGTTGAATGATCATAAATACTGTATACAATCAGCTCATCAATCAGCAGTTGGCTCATATATAATACAAAGATACTCATGACTGACCTAGTAAATATTTTGATAATAATAAAAATAATCAATTAAAGAACCTTTAAAATGCAATCTATCCTACTACTGAGTGTAGTAAAGTGAAGTGACTTTCATTCACAACACATTCTCCGAGACCTTTGACAATATTATCTGCTAAACTTATTTCACCTTTAACCTTTTTAACCCTTACCCAGCTGCTAATCTTAAGACCTTCTTGGATTCCAGCTTCTAACCTCCAAGGTTTGGCAGTCCATCGACCTGCTATCTCAGTGTGAAAAAAGGCACATATTGCCAGAATGATGCATCTGCTCTGCCTTGTTATTGCTGGAACCTAGATAGCCCCTAAAGGCATCACTATTCTTGTGATCTTCACACTCCTTTTGCCTCAGGTCAAAACATTTCCATGCATTTCATCATCTTTGAAATCTGTATAGGCCCCATACCTTATCTCACCATCCAAGTCTTTTGAATTTCATAAAGTGATACTCAGAGATCCTAACTTCAAAATTTCAGGATAATGGGTAGGTTCCTTCTCCAAATATCCTTGTTGCAGAGCTTGATTCCCAGTTCATGTAGATCAGAGGGTTTTTAATCTTGCTCTTGGATGACCAATATCCTGGTGAGTTTAGTTCTAACCTGCCTGATCATTTTGGCCTGCAAGTAATTAGTAATCAGGTGTTTATTTTTCTACAGAGTAGTGGACCTTCAAAATCTGGATTGGACACTACAGCTATAATTCATACTAACAATGCCAAGGTCATGCATTTGTGTCTCAGGGAACATTTGTAGCAATAAAGTGTGTACCTTGAAATACGTTGTTTTGAATATAAATGTCTGCCAGTGTACAGTATATGACAATGCATTAAAGCATCAAAGCAACTGGGTATTGCTTTTGTCTACAATATTTTCACTCACCTTCAAGAGAAACCTACTTCTTCTCTCCCTCAGGCCAGCTCCTTGTCCTCCCACTCATTCTTGCTCAACTGGTCAAATTTCAGCCCATGTTACCCTCCTCCACCTCTTCAACATTTATATTGCGATATTTCACTAATTTTCTAAAATGTCTGCAGATACTGCTGCCTCTACCCTGAATTCCACCCTCACATTAGCACTTGATGCCCTTTGACCTTTTTGTGAAGATCTACTTTTCAGTTCAAACCCTGCTCCAGCAAGACTGTTTATTTGGTTTAAATGTATTTGATTAGAGTTTAACCTAAACTAAGGTAGGTAGAGCAACCTCCAGGAGCAGGATTGAACACCCCTGTTCTAAGCTAACCCACCACAGAGAAAATGAAAGGATACCAGTACCTAAAAAGACCTTACATCATACTACTCCAGGGTTCCTCAAATCTGGTCCTGGAGGCTGGGTGCCCTGAAGAGGTTAGATCAAACTCACCTATCTGGGGTTTTCTAGTAATCCTGAAAACTTTGATTAGCTGGCTCAGGTGTGTTTGATCAGGGATGGAGCTAAAGTTTTCAGAGCTTTGCCCCTCCAGGGAAAGAATTGACATACCATGAACTACACCCTTTGATGTAAAGTTTCTTTAGACATCAAATCAGAAATTATACTTCTGTTTCAGAATCAGTTTTGACTCAAGAATCAGGTATAATAACTCTACCTCCACTAGGATGAATTGTCAAAAGACCATGCAAGGCAGATCAAAAGATATCTCTTGAAGGAGAAGAACAGAACTAGGAGCAAGAGGCAGGTACAGTGTTTCATGAGAAGCTGTTTTCATTCCTTGTCTGTCTGTTCCCATCTTCTCCACCATCCATACTTATCACTTCCATATTAGTCACACTTTAGAAGTGAAGTGGCCATCATTCACAACTCTTTCTTCAACACCTTTGACAATATCTGTCAACATGCCACCCACAGCACTGTTAACCTTATTTGAGACATTCTCAGATAAGAATATATTATAACTTATCATAAGTCACAAACCCCCTGCCCTCCTGAACCCAACCCCTCCTCCAACCCCAGCTATAAGAGATATCCTGTTATACTCAGCCTTATGTGACCTCTACTGACAATACCTCCTTGTCTAGTCCATCACACTCCCATCTCACAAAAATTCAATTCATCACGCATAGTCGTCAATCAGGTCAAGAAATCCACATCCCACCTCCCTTTGGTCTCTCTCCATTGGCTATACAAGTGCTCCTCAAATATAACCCTGAAGGGCTACTTGCCTTGCAGAGTTTCACTCAAATCCTGAGGAAACTCACCTGCTTGCAATTGTATAGTAACTCTTTGATTAGCTTACTCATGTGTCTTTGATTAGAGTTGAAACTAAACTCTGCAAAGCGGTGGCTCTCCAGCGCTGAATTTGAGGAACCCTTAGCCAAACTGTGGCCACCCGCATCCAATTCAAGACTGTGGTGCTAACATGCAAGACATTATGTGGGTTTGCACCCTCTTAGATGACCTGTCGTATCTCCTGTCCAAGGTAGTCACTTGTCAAAAGCACATGAACATTGCAGGTGATGATTACAGCTCAAGAGCATGGTGCATTGTCTTATACTTCAGAGTGGTCCCATATGTGGTGTTTCTTGAAGGTTATATTACATTAAAGAATGATTATGCGATTGCTCTGTTCATTTGAGTAAGTGTGAACACTGCCATCTGAACCCTGGTGCGCACTTAACAAGCATACCGAGGCTGCTAAAAAGTTGGGTGTCAGTCTGCTTCCAAACCCATAAGATCTTCGTTCATCTTCAGAACACAAATTAAGATATTTGTGATGGTATCAGAGAGTCATCTGTCCCTCCATAGACAGCAACACAACTGAAATGATCCCAGATCCAGAAACTTGGTAAAAACACCGGTAAAACAGTCCATGTGACATCAGTGGCTCAGCTTTAGTTTCACAACGCTAGGAGAATACTTTTTTGTGCAAAGAAAACAAAAATAACACAATTTACTCAACCATTTTTCTCCCCTGACTTGCGTCTTCCACCATTTTAGAGAGTATCACCATGCAACGCATACGCATATTAACATATTTGACGTAATCAGCCTTGTACGTAATCTGTGGTTGTTTACGCCTAGTGGAAAGCGTACGCATGCATTGTGATACTCTCTAAAATGGCGGAAGACGTAAGTCACCAGAGAAGAATGGTTGAGTAAATTAAGTAATTTTTGTTTTCTTTGCGCAAAAAAAGTATTTTACTGATGTTTTTACTATGTTTCTGGATCTGGGATCATTTCAGTTGTATCGCTGTCTATGGAGGGTCTGATGGCTCTCTGATTTCATCAAAAATATCATAATTTGTGTTCCGAAGATGAACGAAGTGTCTTATGGGTTTGGAATGACACGAGGGTGAATAATTATTGACAGAATTTTCATGTTTGGGTGAACTAAACCTTTAAATATGGTGATCTGTAATTGAAAAAAAAAATGTTTCCATTGCAGTTTTGTGAAACATTGCTTTTTTCCCTTGTTTAGTGATGCACTTTGCAGTGCTGCTAAGTTCTCTTCAGTGGCTCCTTCACATTTGCCTGTTTAGACAGCTGCAATCAGTCTATCTCCCATTACATGCAATCACTCACCAAGCTACACACCACAGTCAGGCTGCTAAATCATACACCTCTGGTCACCTACTCCTTGCACTCATCTCCAGATGAAGGGACTCTACTCTAGACGCACCTTTTCCAGACCTCACATTGAGTCGACTAAGGAAATGAATATCAGTCTACACCTGCAACCCAAATGCTGTACATTTAATGTCTCATTTAGGAAACCATCTACATATATGTGCTTATACAGTAGCATCCAAGCATTTTCCATCAACTGTTATTTTGGTAAAGAAGCACATATCAATTTTGGTTTCTGTTTTTGGTAAATCCAACTGAAATTTAGCAAACAGACTGCTCCAACTCTATGCAGCGTAAGGAGAATGGCTAAACGTTTACCAACACAGATTCCGCAATTTTTATATAGCGGTGTTTGGTTTTTACCAGTAACCCATACCAACAACCCAAAATGTTTGTTATAACCTGTTTAATTTCCTGCTTGCTCAGTTAAACACGTCTGCGGTGTATTTAAGGTATTTAGCATCAAACAGACCTCTTCTGCAGTGTGTGTGCGTGTGTGTAAGTGTCTCAGCGTCACACTGTCTCCAGGCCGGATTTGCACTGGTCCCATTGGTCTTGTCCACAAAGGAAAAGAGTGACAGCTGGCAGGACGTTTGCCAGCTCAGCTGCACACCGCGGGACAGAAGTGTTACAATAACTCTCCTCTTACATTGCCTGGTTACACGCAATACACCAGCGTGACCACTGATCGCCACAAACAGGCCTCGGCCCGATTGACTGTGTGTCTTCAAAAGAATATTCCAACCACAAAACTTCAGCGGATTATGTTATACAATACAAACAAAATAGGAAACAGTAGATGGTGCTTTTGAAGACCACAAAACTAAATTATACTGTTGTAAAAAGTGCCATAGCTGTTCTTTAGTACAGTGATGGTGTGACCATGGTATTTTGATACACACCATAACAATGTTCCAGCACTATATCATGTTTTTTGCATGGTATTGGGAGATAGTAAGGTACTGTGGATTGTGGAATATTTCTAAGAAGTGTCATGCCAATGTCGCAGTTGCTCACACCGGGCAGCCTTGCCCTCATGAGCATTCATCCAGAATGCCGCTGTTGTGTATGTTGGCAGTAGATCTCATCACTGATTAGAGAACAAAAGCAGCGACAGAAAACCTCGAAACATCTTGATGACAATATGCACTCGGTCTGATTCCACATCTGACGTGTGTCCAAATCAAAAGGTCTGTCGGCACTTGTGAACATTCACTTTCTCAGCTCTGTCAACGCTATATTGTGTAGATCGGCTCCTGCAACCAGTGTCTTCCGACCTCACTGGTCAAATTTACTATAGTTGGATTTCATTTTGTTTGTCATAAGGGTTACATGCTGAGTTTTTTTGTTTTTATTTTAAATTAAAACTGATATAGAACCAAATCTGGATCTTGTTTTATCATATGCATAGATAGATAGATAGATAGACAGATATACATTTATTTGATTAAAATGTAAATAATATTGTGAAATATTAAAACAGTTTTTAGCATTATTACTCAAGTGCTGATTTACTCAGATTGTATTTACTATCACTTTTTAATCACTGGAGTGCTTCTTTGCAGAATAAAAGTACTATTTATTTTAATTTTATTTTATTTTTATTTTACTTATTTAATTAGATTTTACTGTATTTATTTTATTTTACTTATTTTATTTTAAGCTAATCTATTTTATTTTACTTTTAATTGGTACTCCATCATGGTTTCCATAAAAAAAATAAATTAAATTAAATTAAATTAAATTAAATAATTACATGTAAAACAATTAATTAAATTAAATTTTAAAAAATTAAATTAAATTTTTTAAATTTTTTTTTAAGGCAGCACATTTTATAATTTGTCATTTACTGGATTTAACATAATTAGGCTAAAAGTATATCAAATATGATATTCATTTTTTTCATTTCATGATTTAGTTTAGGCTATATTATTATTTTTATTACTACTAAATGACTACCTCGACATGTAGGCACATTTGTGTTACTCACAGCTGTCTCAGGACATTAGTTCTTCTTTTCTTGTGCGAGACCGCAAACTAATAGGTCACTGATTCCACCAATCACAGACAGAGTGAAGTGATGCTGGTGTCAGTCAGAGCAGCGGGTGTGTGTATGTGTGTGTGAACTCCTCCCCCCGCAGCGCAGCTCTGGCACTCCTCCAGCTCTCACTCAGGAGCTCCGACACAGGAGCTATTCCAGGTATTTCCGTGAGTGACAGGGTTTAATAACATGTAAAAATAATGCTCTATTATTAAGGGCCTGCTAACGAATTTTTGGGTCCCTGACAAGAGCAGTGACCCGGGTCAAGGTAGCGGCTCCTTTGGCTTATCTCTGTCAGAAAAAGAGTGATGAGCTGCTGAATATTCACGAACGGACAGCTCTGTGTTTCTGCCGCCGCTGGTTTACATGGCTATGAAGAATAGGCACATCCATACTGTAAATGCATCTGTGTCTAGTACAGTAGAAGTAAAATAATCACCAGTCTCCAAAATTTGCTGCCCATAAAGCTTTCAGGCATTAAAATACAGTAAATATTGCATATTTTTATTTAATAGCAACCTTGGTAAGTCAATGGCTTAAAAGGGAGATTTGAAGGGTTTGAGGGTTTGATTATTGCTTTTCTGATTAAGTTAAACCCATATACATCCCAGTTCCAAGCAGAGTTACTAAAAAAGTAATTTTTACTCACATTTAGAACTTACAGTTTTTTTATTTTTGAACCGTGTGAACTGCACACCTAAATAAAAAGCTGAGTGACGTTTTGCTGGGCTGCTCAGATTTCACGCAAGTCCACATTCTCGAAACATCACTCAATAACCAGCTCGATATGGGAGCTCTTCAGGTGTGTGCTTGTCAAGAAACAACTTTGCATTTTAGCAAGGTTTTTGAAGTCCGACAGTAAGAGCAAACGCTTGGAACTGTGCTGTTAATTCGCCATGTGATTCAACGTGAAGTTAGCGTTAGCTAACAACAGAGGCATTACCGAGATGTCTAAGAATGTGTGGCGAGCAGCGATTTCAGCCGTAGATAAGGTCCCATCTGTTGCGCTACCTCCAGCGGGCCTATAACTGGAACCAGACAGGTCCCGTCACTTGTTCGCTGGGTTTCGAGGCCTGGCTTGGATTAGAACCAGCGTCGAGCCACGCTAGTTATTATTGTAGATTTGAAAGGGCTTTCTTCTTCTCTCTAGTTTCCTGGCAGGATTAACGAGCGAAGCTGTTTTTCTCAGGACGCTATCAGTAGATCTCTACAGGCGGCCACAGTCCGTCACAACTCGGGCCTTCCGTCTCGCTCTGGACAAGGCATGTGACATCTTTTTCTTCTTTAACGTTAATTTAATTAGATGTGCCAGCAGGCAAAAGGTTGTTTTAGTTCCTCTCCCTTTTCAGGGCGAATGGATGTTGTGTTTGGCCGAAGATAATGGTTGCAGAATCATGTGGAGTCGAGGGAGCGAACAACGGACTGAATAGATAATCGTTTTGAGCAGAAATCTCGCTGAAGTCTCTAGGAGGCGACAGGCTGTTTTCTTTCTTAGGGAGCCTGTAAGAGGACAGGATGATGGTTAGAAGAAAAATAATGTTTTAATGGTTTTGTGTTTTCTACCCAAAGGCATTACGGTCTCCAAGAAATGTTTCTTTCACTTTGCTAAATATTTGCATTCTCTCACTAAAGTTCTTTCATTCACCCAGAAAACAGAGAATTTTTCAGCAAAACTTTCTTCCAAAATGATTGCATTCCCCGAAGGAGCCTTGAATTTTCTCGCAAAACTTGCATTCTCTTGCAAAAGTATTATGTTACCTTAAGAAATTTTTAAATTTAGAATTTTTCTAGTAAGTTTGTTGGGAACATTACATTTGTGTTAAATTGCATTCCTCTTTAGAAACTCCAGAGGCTTTTTTTTTTTTTGCAAAACATTTGCGTTTTCACAAATTGATTGCATTCCCTCGTGAAAACATATTTTTGCATTTCCTCACAAAATATTTGTTCTATCTCTGAAATATTCCATTCACCTCAAAAAAAAAAAAAACATTTCTTGCAAAACATTTGCATTCTTTCATAAAAGAAAAGTTTTCTTGAGAAACTGCGTTTGTTCGCGAAACATTTGTGTTCTCTTGCAAAAGTATTGTGTTTCACTGAGAAAATCTGCATTTTTCGCAAACCATTTGCATTCTTTCCTTGAGAAACTTCACCCACACAATTCTCTCTTGAACCATTTGCATTCTCAAAAGTTACGTTCTAGAACATATGTGCGTTCTCTCATTAAAGTATTGCTTTCCCTAAAGAAATTTTGCATTCTCTAGCTAGCAAAATTTGGCGTGATGTCTGGGGAGCGAGCTGGGAGAAAGGCGAACTCCGAACCCTAATGGATAGAACCCTAGCGTGGGAAAGAGTTCGGCATTCGGCTCGTTCACCGTCTGCCCCCGGGAAAGGCGTGAATTTAGGAGGAAACGGCGGAGAAGGGGTGGAGGAGGGATGCACAAAAGCGAGATGCGGGGAAATGAAAGCTGGGAGAATTTAGAGTGAAGGGTAAATTATTTGATTGGGTGCGAATAAACAAGGGATGATTAGGTAACGAGCTGCCAGCCGTGTGTGATTACTCGTTCCGCGATCCTCTCGAAACAATGTTATTTGCCCCCCCAACTCACAGCGCAAAAACTTCATAATAATATTTCCGTTCTCTCAATCAAATATTGCATTCCCCCACAATTTTGCATTTTACAAAAACAAATTGTATAACCCCAAGAAAGCCTATTTAAACAAAATTATCACATATCCTTGAGAAAGTTTGCGTTTGCTCACGAAACATTTGGATTCTCTCGTAAAATGTGCTCTTTTGCAAAGTTATTGCAATTTTCAAAAAAATTTTGCATTCTGTAGGAAAATATTTGCATTTTCCCACTAAAGTATTGCCCAAAAAATTTTGCAACTTGTATTGCGTTCTTTTGCCAAATTATTGCGTTTCCCTAAGAAACCTAGCCTTCCCTCATGAAACATTTACATTTACTCTCGCAAAAGTATTGCATTTCCCAGAATTTTAGTTTTTTTTCATTTTATCTTTCACCATGTCTCTTAATTTTCTGATAGCGACTTACAGTGAAATCTCCAAGGGCCACATTACGCAAGCGTACAGGAGGTACACTCCTTTTCTTCAGAGCCCCTTCCACTCAGAGCCATGATTCTAGCACATTATTACAAACTATAAATACGGCAGATTGTGTCCTACGATAAGTCAAAACCTTGAGTGTGCGATACCAAAATAAACACGCTGCCAACTGGAGGGCCAATCAGAATCCCTCAAAAATACCAAAACAGGAGGCCCGCTGACAAGACACATTAAGCGTGACATGCTGAAAGCGACCGGCAGGCCCTTGTGTCCTAGTGACCTTGCTTTAGGAAAAGATCAAACCGCCGCTACACCATCCCAACCCAACCGTGCTTCCAGCCCCACGTCAATCTTAACCAACCGCACGGACCGGCGCTCAATTACGAATGTCTAATTAATTTGGACAAAAGACTAATATTGGCTTGGCATGGGGGCTGGAGCCTTTTGTTTTTAGAGTGAGTAGGTTGGTGGTGGAGCGTGAAAATATCTGCGTTTTGTACATTCTTTCTTGAGATGCAGAAGCTTGGCTGTGTAACTCTCGCTCGGCCAGATCCAAAATTCAGATCTGTACCCAATTAGCTGGCTCATAATCACAGGCCCACAATTCCTGGCCCACATTATGGACTGAAAGAGAGAAGATGGGGAAGAAAAGACAAGGAAATGTACAGGACCATGGACTGCTATTGAAAACAGTCCAGCCAAGTTCAAATTGTCTTAATTGAATCTGCTATAAAAATGACTAGGTGTTTTTTTTTTTTTTATTCGAATGGGTGGCTATTCCATTTATTTATATTTTTAAGATTTGCTTTTTGGCATTTTGCCTTTATTAAGAAAGGATAGTGTAGAGCAGGCATGAAGCAAAGTGGGATAGGATTGAGAAAGGTCCTCTAGCTAGGATTCGAACTCGAGATGCCCACAACATAACATAATATAGCGTAATGTAACGCAAAATAGCGTAATGTAACATAATGCAACATAACATAATGCAAAGTAACATAACACAATGTAACATACTGCAATGCAACACAATGTAACATAACGCAATGTAACGTAACACAACATAACGTAACGTAACACAATGTAACATAACGCAACACAATGTAATATAACGCAGCGTAATGTAACATAACACAAGGTAATGTAACACAAGGAAATGTAATGGAACGCAAAGCAATGTAACATAACGTAACATAACATAACACAACGTAATGTAACGCACCGTAACAGCGCAACGTAACGTATCACAACAATATGTAACGTAACACAACATAATGTAACAAAACGTAATGTAACGTAACAAAACGTAACATAACTCAACAATATGTGACATAACACAACAACATTATATGGCTATTTCATTTTTGAATGTGCATTTATTAGCATGTATATAATGTAAATTTTAAGTTAAAGTAATACAAATTAACATGTTGGGATTTTCAAGACCTGTAACAAATGGAATATTTTAACAAAATGGTCGCTGATTGAGTTTGCATGAGGCGATGTGAGTCCAGAAACAAAAAATGAAACGGGAGGATGAGGAGACAGTCACAGAGTGCTGGAAACAGAATGATGTGATTCTGCCTGGAGTGTGCATGTTCGCTTTCACTCCAAAATCACCTTATTACCACCCAACGCGAGCATAACATGCATTTTGACAGCCCTAAATGTAATTGAATTTCAGCAAGAAATCATATTAAACAGTGTTAATGACATATTTAAAGTCAGAATGTGGACGATGTGAAGAAACTGTGAAATATTATGATCTTGTTACAGATTTTCGTCTTACAGATAAGACCTTACATACATAATTTATTTAACATTTTTAAATATTTTAAATTGAATTTAATGTAATTCCTGTTATGCCATTTATATTATTTCTGGTTTTATATCTGCATACATGAACTCTATTAATGATTATTTTTAAGTAAGTTACTAAACACAATATGTCATCTTGAATCAATTTATTAAATTAAGCTAGCAAACACAGATATGCTCCTGTGTGTTTTTTGCAAGCTAATTTACAGTGTGTGTGTTTTTTTTATTGCATAATTTACATATAATGTCTGTAAAAGGCAGGCATATAAATAGCTTGGTGTCTATTCTTCTTAAAAAATGTTTTTAAAATAATTATACAATTTAATTAGGTGTTTTTGTTTTTATAAGTCACTAAACAAAGATGAAATGAAGCACAATTAATTTGAATAAATTAAATTATATTAAATTAAGTGAGCAGGACACTTAAGTAACAGCATATTTCTGTGTTTATTGCTCTTCATGAAATGTTGTGGACACAAATGGTCCTCATTTAGCGTCTTCAGCACGGACTACAAATGAAGGCTCTGTTCAAAAGAGCTGCACTTGACAGACATGAAGCCTTGTCAAAACACGCCTATACACATCTATCACACACACATACACAAGCCAATCTGCTATAGCTGTTTCCAGTGATCAGGTTTGTGTGTGTGTGTAATCAGCAGGAATACTTGTGTTGAATCTCTCCAGAGATACGGTTCATCTGGAGGTCATCATTCACTCAATCGCATTCATTTCAATTCAGCAGCGTTTCTACATGAACCTTGTCAAACTGCACATGTAGGTCACATGCTGCCCTCTAGTGCTGCGTCTGAACACAAATACATGGCATTCACACTTCCAGTGCACTATTTTAGTGCTCTCAAATGATTAATCTTGAATAATCGCATCTAAAATAAAAGTTTTTATTTACATAATATATGAGTGTGTACTGTGTGTGTGTGTGCACTTACTTATGACACTTTTGGGGACATTCACCATAATACACACCAGTAAAATGAGGACCACCTTGACAAATGAGAACATTTTTTTGGTTCCCATTTGTCTGACTATATAGTGTTATTCAGGATGCTCCAAAATGGTGTCCAGGCTTAAAATCTCACTTGTCCCCAAAATGTACTTTTAAGTGATTTGTGTGCTGAAAGTGTGTATCCCGCCCTACTTCCCCCCACAAAGAGTGTATAACACAGTACCCTCTAGGAGAACTGCAGCTGTGCGGAGATACAGACGCTGAGGATTCAGACCAATCAGAGGCCCGCGAGAGGCCACGCACGTCTGAATAATTAGGCTAATCTGACCAATCAGAGGCAAAATACATCAGCAATGGAAGAAATTTACTATGTATATGAACGAATGGACAGATAATCAACTTAAATTAATTATTGGCTCGTAGTATTCATGTATCTTTAGTGTTTAAGTAAAAAAAAGAATAATTTACTCGAGTGGAAGCTCTCATCCTTTACATCCATGTATTTGTTTCTAACTTTGAATCTTATATTTCTTCATCTTGGAGACGTTGCCACAGTTCTTCTGGATTGAGTCTGTCTCAGTTTGTTCTGTTACTTCATGTCATT
>JAUCMR010000032.1:6213207-6220707 GCA_032357425.1 Enteromius argenteus
TATATCTAACAATTCTGAAAAAAGTAAGAACTGCAGGATATAAATTCTCAAGAAAGTTATAATTGGGAAAATAGAGCCAGAATTGCGAGAAACAGTCAGAATTTTAGA
The DNA here is from genome assembly GCA_032357425.1 of Enteromius argenteus. NCBI lineage: Eukaryota > Metazoa > Chordata > Actinopteri > Cypriniformes > Cyprinidae > Enteromius > Enteromius argenteus. Next base: position 6,213,316 of record JAUCMR010000032.1, read on the forward strand.
GAAAATCATCACAATTGCAAGAAAAAGAATTGAGGAAAAGTCATAATTGTGAGATATATAAACGTAACTGAATTTGCCCGAAAAAAGTCATGATTGTGTAATATAAATTCACGATTGTGAGAAAAAATCTGAATTTTGAGAAAACAGTCAGAGTTGTGAGAAAGTTCATAATTGCGAAAGTCAAAACTGTGAAATATAAACTTGTGATTGCAAGAAAAATGTCAGAATTGTGGAAAAAAGTTACAATTTTGAGAAAATAAAATTGTGGGAAAAAGTCACAATTGAAATAAAAAGTCTTAATTACAAGAAAAACGTAAATTGTCAAGAAAAATGCTATAATTGTGAGAAAAATTCAGTGTAACAAATTAGCAGCCGGACCATGTAACCAACCTGTTGAACTCATTGTAAAATTGGCATGCTGAAATCTTTCACCCTCAAGTGAAATTTCACAACATTTTTAAAAACATTAACATGCCTCAAGAGTTCTGAGTTATTTCTAGGCACTTTCTAAGCAGCTACTGTCTTCTTAGGACCAACCTTGTGTCTTCTCTGATGTAATTTTGGAGAAGAGAGACACCTGGGCGACTGCCACAAAAGGAAGGCCCAGGACCTGAAGGAAAACACCAATGATGAACTCCGCCAGCTGCCACGCAAATCCGCCTGAACCAAAGAAACAACCGTGAGCCCTGAGGGATTTTACAGCTTATGAGCACAAGATCCACAATTCTGTGCGTTCTTACCCTGAGGATTGGCCAGGAAGATCAGGCACCAGACACAGGAGATATTGCAGAGGATGAGGCCGACGGCCAGCACCACTCGCTCCGCCACACGCTTGCTCAACCAGCGCACGAACAGGAAGCCAGCGATCACCTCCACGCCACACACACAGTACATGATGCTGTTCTCCAACTCGCCGAAGTTAAAGAACTTCTGCGTCAGAGGAGTCACCATAGTCTGGAGGGACAACGTTATTGGACAAAATTATTACTGGCCATGTAAAGTAGTGCAAGTGATTTCCAACTGCTATAAATGTAAATCCCTTTTATTTTCCAAATCAATTCCTGAATTTGAAATGAATTAACAAATTGGGTGGAGAATTGTAATCCAAATTTAAGTTTTTTTTTTGGGGGGGGTGCTATAATTTAATTGATTTAAATTTTCAAATCTTACCTATATGTAGTACTTAATTTAAATGCTTCATTATAATCATCATAATTAAAATTTGTTTGGAATAATGTTCTGTTCCAGAGTTATAGTCCGAATAACATTTGGCTAACGTTAGCATACACGCTAATAGGCCTACTGTTTCACGCCAAAATCAAAATTTCAACTTTTTTTGATAATTATTGATATTATAATTGATTATTGATTTTGCTGGAAAACGGTGCATCCTAGAGCAAAAACTGCACCAATGCACTTTTGTTCGGGCAAATGCAAGGATTGCAACGATGTGAAATTTTTGAGTCTATGACAAACGGTTTATGAGCTATGGCCAAAAATGTCCGACATTTTTGTATTTTGTGCTGTAGCGTCCTCGTTAGGCCGATTGGGCCAGTTCTTTGCACCCGAGTAGTGAGGAGGACTACAACCATCTGACCAAGTTTCAGCTCTCTAGGCCTTACGGTTTGGGCTGCACGATCAGTTCTAGGGAAGAAGAATAATAATAAAAAAATCCTATGCGCTATGCGCTCAAACCCCTAATTAACTCAAATTCCAGTTCCAAAAATCTAAATCAATTCAAAATGTATAGAATGTGTGGCAAATTTAAATGAAAGTTCCATTAATTCCATATATACCTTCAGTGAATTTTGTGGCAAATTCAAATTTCAGTTCCAATTCTAATTTTAATTCTGATTAATTCAAATTCAACATTCTGTGAAGTGTATGGCAAATACAATTAAATTTCCAAATCAAACCAATTCTAAATTCAATTCAAATGCATTTAAATTCAAATTCAGTCTTTTATGCAATATGTGGCAAATTGCACATTCAAGTACAAATCAATTCAAATTCTAATTCAACATACTGTGAAATGTGGCAATTTCAAATAAAATTCAATTCAATTCAAATACCTGGTCAAATCAATGCAAATTCATTTCCCATTCAAATTTAAATTCCATGGAGTGAGTGAAAAATTCAATTCAAATTTAATTCAAATCAGGTGAAAATTGAATACGAATTCATCCAATTACACATTTGGTGGTGAGTATGGCTCATTCAAATTCAAATTCCAACACATGAACTATCAGGGTGAATTATTATTTATTTTATTTTTTTATTACAAATTAGTTTAATGACATGGGTGTGACAGAGGTATTACAATTTGAAGGTGGTTTATGACACTGCCAATGTCCCCATAATTCCAAAGGCTTATAAAAGATACTAAATGGTGTTTTTTTGTTTTTGTTTTTTTTGGGAATATCTAAAAATGCCTTTAATTTCCTGTAAGCGGTAGGGTTAGGTGTAGGGTTGGTGTAGGGCAATAAAGCAAACAGTTTGTACAAAAACCATTAGGCCTATGGAGAGTCCCAATAAACCACAAATGCCAACGTGTTTTCACCTCCAGAGCTGTCTGATTAAACAGTGTGATAAACTGAGCAGCCAACAGCACAACCACCTCCTCTCTGAGGAACTCTGAAAGTAGACAAACATTAAACACACAGATGGATTTAATACTAAACTCATACCCATAGAGAGTCCAACGTTTAGAGTACAATAACCTGTTTTATTAGATAATCAGTAAACACTCAAATAGGTCAAACTAGGTTTCCAGATTTGGTTTATATCAAGTAAAGGTTTAATATAAGGTTTTTAGAGTAAGGCAGCTTTGAAAGTCTAACAACAAATTCTATGGCAATCCTATTAGTATACGAATAAAAATTTATTTAATAACAACTCATTTTTAAAGATTCAGAGTTGACTCTTTCTTTTGAGAGACAAGAACTTTTTACACGGTGCACTTTCAGATTTAAAACTTTTCATTCACTTAGAGCTGTGTTACGCACTGAATAAAAGATCCATAATGGGGCACTTTAATTCCTCTTATTTTGCTCTTACCCCTGCTGGCACTGAAGTTCCTGAAGGGACTGGAGTTGACCTCCTCAGGTGGAGGTGAAGGTGGAGGGGAAACATGGGTCACGTGTCCGTTGGCCACTAAAGAGGTCCTGGACTGGACGCTGGTGACCGTCCCGTATGAGCCAGTAAGCTCGTTGGGGCCAACCAAAGGTTTTCCCTCTTCTTCTTCCTCCTCCTCCTCCTCCTCCACTTCGTTCCTCTGAGGTGTTTCATCTTGAGGAGTGAAGTCCCAGTACAAGAACAAGACTACAAACTGAAGAAGGATCCACAGAAAGCACATGAAGAGCTGAAACACAATAAACACGTGTTTATTATACATTTGCAAACGTCCAGATGCTTCAAACAATGTCGTCAGGAAATTGTCACGATCTTACCCCCGGGGAAGTGTATTTGTTCACTGTAAAAGGTCCGATCTGGAAGTTACAGAGCCTGAGAAAGATATTGAATGCAGGACCTACATAGAAAACGATATATAAAAAAAAAACTATGTATGAAAAAAAAACCCCAGAAAATTAAATATGTGTATAACATGCCAATTAATTTGACTTGCTTTTTGCGTCAGACCAAGGCTGCATCTCATTGCTAGTTTTACTTGATCTTAGTGCTGCGTTTGGGACTATATATCATGAAATACACATAGAGCGATTACAAAACTATACAGGTATTTAAGGGCAGTCTTTACGATCATTTAGATCCCTCTTTTCCGATCACTATCAGTGTCTATTTAAACAAGGAATCATCTCAATTAAATCCAGTAAAGTATGGAGTACCACAAGGATCTGTCCTAGGTCCTCTGCTGTTTTCATTATACATGTTGCCCATTGGAAATATTATTAGAAAATACAGGATTTGTTTCCATTGTTATGCTGACAATACTCAGCTATATATCTCAAGACCAAATGAAACTTCTAAATGATCTTAGCTATCAGAGTATGTTAAAAATGTAGCATACTCTTATAATGTATCTTATAACCTTGTACTTCAGTTATGTATGATCAAATGCACATTAACATTGTTTCGCTTTGGTTGAACACATCATCTTTGTTTGGTTGGAACAGCAGCTATGCTAATTTGTCTTTATTGCTTCTCTGTTTCTGCCTCGGGAATGACATCCACAAACATTTGCTGAATACAAACAGGTATCGACTAGTGCTCGGCAACGATTAATCACATTCAAATACATGTTTTTGTGTACATAATATATCTGTGAGTACTTTGTATATATATATATATATAAAATACACACACATACATGTAAATACTTGAGAGAAATATATCTATTTATAATATAAATTACTGACCAATGAGAAGCCCAGCTTGACGGCAGGCCATAACTGCAGCAAAAACAGTCGAACGGTCCTCAGGGGCTGTATTTCTAGTCAAGAAGCCGAAGATCGATGATCCAGCACCAGTGCCAATACCTAGAGCATTACAAAGTGGTTAAATCACTAAAGCATAAAAAATAGAAATAACCTTAAAAGAATTGGACCGAAACTTCACCTGCAACTAGACGACTGCAGAGCAATAACCATTTTGAGTATCCCATAAAATACATGAAATTACCTAAAAACAGACAGAAAGAGTTGTAACCCACACAGCCAGCATCATTGCAAGTGTTGTCTTCATTTAAAGACGTAATTCATCCAAGATGTAGATGAGTTTGTTTCTACATCAGATTTAGAGAAATGTAGCATTGGGTTACATGCTCACCAGTGAAAGTGAATGGGTGCCGTCAGAATTAAAGATGGATTTGTTTCTTATAAACACACAGCTGTTTGATTTACAACACATTAACTGAAGGACTGGAGTGGCGTAGATTACTTGAGGATTATTGTGATGTTTTTATCAGCTGTTCGGACTCTCCTTCTGACGGCACCCATTCACATCCATTGGTGAGCAAGTGATGGAATGCTGCATTACTCTAAATCTGATGAAGAACTCATCTTGGATTGGCTGAATGAGAAAACTATTAGTCCTTTTAAGTGTATACTTACCAACAATTTCAAAGATATTAGCGAACAGGATGATTTTCTTGGTGGTGAGGGTGCGATCCGACCAGAAGCCAAACAGAGGGCCAGCGAGAAGCCCGCTGAAGCTGAACGCTGATAGGCTGAGACCAAGAAAGTACGGTGCTGCACTTAACGTCTGCAGATACCTCCATATTGTGGGCAAAATCACAGCTGAAATGAAAACAGACACGCATTAATACATTATAGGCACATCTGATCTGGTATTTTAACCATTAACTTGACAGCTAGTTAGATTAGTATCTAATGGCAGTACATGAAGAGAGAAACTGAGACACTCTGTTCTGAAACAATCTTAAGAATCTCTGAGCACAAAGAGTGATTCTGAGACAGGCATGTCTCATATATAAGATATGTTTTATTAGAAACAAGTAACAATTCAATCACCGTTATTGGCAACATCACGTTATACTTTTGTGATGAATGTGCCACAGTCTCTTTGTTATTATTGAAGGGTGATTTACATCAAGAATTATCTTACTTAAACATCTAGCTACATTATCATAGGTTCCATTGTTATTTGTATATTCTTTTACATTTATATAGAGTTCAAATAACATAATACACTAATAACAACAAATAAATAAAATACAAAACATATCAGTAGCTTAAAGTATTGCTAATAGTATGTTAAATGAATGATTGTTCTGTTTTTAATTTTTTTTAAACTTTAAACAAGTTATTTATATCATTATTTTATATATTTATGTGTAGATTTAATTTGGTATAAGAAACGCACAATAATAATAAAATGCACAAATAAGCGCCTATATGTTACTATGGTAGCGTTAATGTATGGATTTGATATGTAAACAACAAGTAGGCTATTTTAAAATAATTGCACTACACCATCTGTACAATGTTACACCATGGGCATATTTTCTATAGTAAACTACATGTCAATAACAGTGTACCTGCGGTCAGCAGCGTAACTCACCGTACTCTATCCCGCTCAGTAAGAAGATCAGCCCTATAGTGAAGAAGGTCAGTCTCCTCTTGCGTCTAAAGTCCATTTCACTCTCTTTTCTTTTTCGTATTTATGGCTTTTCGCAGAGATCTTGAACCATATTTATCGCGTCTCGCGGCACATAATGATCAGGACACTGCGCCTAATTACCGCAGCTCTCTACCGCACTGCATACTACATACTACACAAGCGCACTTCTGAAGCAGCGGCGCTGCTATGTACTTCAGACACCTCTTCTGGACAGTCAGCGTGTCAGTCCTGTTTAAAACACTACGCCGTGATTTGGCCTGCAGCCACAGTAAAGCACGCAGCTTGGGACTGTCTCTCTCTGGCGTCACTACCGGTGGCTCATCGCATTCACCTGGTATTAAAAGTTCGACTGAATGATCAAGAAAATCATTTAAACTACGCACAAATATAGCGAACACAGCCATAACATGAAAAATACATTTGAAACGCACAAAATGTCTTCAGCTCAGCTGCTAAACAATTCCCACTAATTAAATCATTTTGTCTATCTGCTAAACTGAGACGATATTTGTTTGTTGCGTCGTACTAAAATATTTTGAACAAAAAATATATATATTTTAACGCTAAACTTGTAATATAACCCACTAATTAGAAATCTGTCAGAAATCACATAAAATAAATTGTTCACTGCTAATTTTGAACAAAACCATATGTTTGTGTGTGAAGTTGGATCATGTTGGGTTTTATAGCTGATTATAGTTATTGTAATTAATTACACACAATTATGTTTGATTTTAAGACATATACTTTCTGTTCTACAACGAAAGTTACAATTTGTCTGGATTTATTGCTGGAAAAGGACAAATACGGGGTTTTGACATTCAATGCTGGACAAATTTCCATGAAAAAATCTTCAAATGGGAATTAGGACTTTTACCTCATTACCTTTTTTCCCTGCTATTGCGATTTTACATCTCACAATTCTGACGGCTTTTCTTGTGAGATGTAGATTTGCAATAGCGAATTATAAAGTCCATTTTTGACATTAATGATACTTTTGAAAACGACAGAATTGCAAGATAAAATTCTGAATTATGAGATAAAAAGTCTTTAAAAAACAAATAAAAATTCAGTGGCGGAAGCAAGTTTTCAAAACAATCTTTCTCTTGTTACACAAAAAAATATTTTAAAAAGCTGTAATTTATATGTTTTTGTTTCCAATTCAAATAATGTGCCGAATATTTTGAACTATAATGTAAAAGTCTTTCTTATGCGACACAGCGCAAAGATAATCGGGGGTTAAATGATATATCCAGGCCTCAGCAGACTTGTGCCATTGAGCCGTCTTGTGAT
>JAUCMR010000032.1:6250055-6260840 GCA_032357425.1 Enteromius argenteus
TATTACAGCTGTAGATACTATGTACCGGTGTGTACTTACACTGTGGTTACATACTAGATACACATCTAGTTACTATGTAAGTACACAGGTATTATAGACAATATAAATTGGGACCCAGATTTTTTTACATTAAGTGATGACTTTAAATAATAGAGTGAAGTAGATATAAACACTCAGTGCAAATAATATGTCAGAAGAAAAAAGACTTTTATAAATGCAATGTTTGACTTGTGATAAGGAAACATTTTAATGTGTCTTTATTTGTTGACTCTCTCCTTCAGTCATTTGGTCATGTTTTTATTGGAACAGATGTCAAGCAGTATGGAGAACAGCTGCAGGACAGCTGAGTGTGTCATGACATCAAACCATAGTGTGTCTTGGAGATGCAAAGACGTCTTTACATATGCAGTAATGTTTCATTTCAATTGGCTGATGAACGTGATGTACTTAGTTTAGTAAGTTGTTATAACTCAAGTAATATAAGTGAGGATAGTTCACCCAAAGATAAAAATTTTGTCATTAATTACTCACCCTTGTGTCGTTCCTAACCCATAAGACCTTCGTTCATCTTCAGAACACAAATGAAGATCCAACCATCCATAGACAGAAATACAACTAAAATGATCCCAAAGAAAAAAGGTGTTCTGGCTTGTTGCTAAGTTACTCAGAGTGGTTGCTAGAATGTCGTAGGTGGTTGCCGTTTGGTTAAGTTTAAAGCATTCGGTACTGCTTGACATTTATAATGTCAACATTTACTGTATTCAATGACAGTCAATATTACAATCAGACAATAATAGCAGAGTGTACATTCATTCACTGATTTATTATACCGCATTTCCTGATTATATGTTCTTTATTTCCCTCTTCTTCATTCCATGCGTTCTCTTCATTCGCGTTTCTTTCTCACTGTCTCTGATAATGAATTTTTTATCAGTCCACTGTGAGGTCTGCCTGTCTTTCTAGCCTCTCTATCTCATAAATCAGATGGAATAAGTCTTGCCTGTGTTGCATTTGGTGTTACTTCTTCCTGTCTGCTGCTGAACTTTACAGATGCATTACTGGAAAATCAATTTTCCTCTCTAATGCACACATGGTTAAGGCTCCATATTATGTTTACGTCCTGTTAAGTGCTCCATCTTTTCTAGCTCACTGATAGTAATGTTACAAACAGGAAAGTGTGTCTGTTCAGACCACAATCTAATCAGTCGAGACCACTGAAAAATTGTCTGTCGAACTCAAATACGTCATTATAAAACGTGAGATCACTGCTGGAGGGATGACTCTCACCAAATGTGTAAAAAATATGCATGGATTGTATTTCAACTCAAAATTAACTACATGAAATCATAAAGAATTAAAAGCAATAAATTGCATTTATTAATATTAAGAAACATCATATTAACGCTGTAAAATTATTAATCACGATTACACGCATAAAAAATAAAAGTTTTTGTTTACAAACTGTGTATTTATTATGTATATATTTAAGAAAAAAATAATAGAATTGTATACTATTTTAAAAATATATACTGAATGTGTTTGTATTTATATGTACATAATAAACAAACGCAGTACACATACATAACTAAACAAAAACTTTTATTTTTCAATGTGATTAATCACGATTAATCGTTTAACAGCACTATCGTGCAAATAAATTTAAAATGCACACATACATATTTTTGGTATGTCTGATGTGTCAAAAATGCAATGCAATGCAATTGTTTTGTTTTGTTTTTTGCTCACATTCAGTATTTTTAATTCAAAACAGTTTAAACTGACACGTTGTGATGCAAATTTACAACCTGCTTTTGTGAGTGGTAAACAACTTCTACTTGGATTTAATTGGCCATCTCAATCATTTTGACATGCTCTGTCAGGTCCCTGAGGCAGATCAGTCTGAAATGTCAACTTTTATGCAACAAAGAGAGCTGGCGTAATGTAGAGTAGTGCAAGAATGTCAAATATTTTGGCTGACAATTTGCGCACAATCAATCAATATCTACAGCGCTTACAGCACTGTATTATATTAGTACTTTTCGATTAATAAGTAGACTTTTGGTGAAATAATTCCAGATGATCTTAAAAGCGTCTTATTTGTTATTTCTGATCTGTTGCATCTTATAATTTAAAAGATGTGTATTATGCATCTGGTATCTGATGATTGATCGTGATTTAATTTGCAAATGTAATAATCTTTTTTGACAATGACTGACTAATTATACTCACCAAGCATGCTAACTATTAAGATAACGATAACTATATTTGCATCCACACCAGCGAACGATATCTGTTTATTCTAAACTCAAGCGTGTGATAGCAGGATTGATTCCGATTGGTTGTCAATATTTCTATCGTTCATCAGCTGTGGGGTGGACGCTGCTATTCTTTAACACTGAGAACGATTTTTAGAACTATCTTTATCATTATCGCGCTTGGTGTAAACAGCGCTTTAATCTTTTTAGAAACAACAAAATTCTCCCTTCCAACCTCATGAGGGATAAATGGGTTAACCACTAATTAGTGACTAAACCAGTTCTAAACGTTCCAAGCATGTTTATAATATCTCGTACCTTCTTTTCATCTTCCAGGCAGTCAATCGCATAGAAAGTGAAAAAAACAAGCTTTCGGCAAGAGAAGCCTATTGCCAGAGGAGCATTCAACTTCCTGTAACAGCATCCAAGTTTCTTATCGCGGTCAGGCCAACGGAGACGGCCGTGGGCCTGCGGAACAAAGCTGAGGATTGTGGTTTCAGAGGGCCTTTCAGCCCCTGCCACAGAGCGCCTCTGTAACACAACACACTTGGGCAATAATCACAACAAGTACTTTCATTATCCCACAACCTTCCAAACGCCTGGCGCTCCGCTCCTGCTTTGTTACTCTTGAACCTCGACCACCCTCGCTCAGAGGAAGCAGATCGATGTAAAAACACTGTGTTTTCGGTCAATCTGAATCATGTTTTCCGTGCAGCGCGTGTGATTTGATGCCGTTTTATTGTCGTCGCTGCTTTTGTGTACGTTTTAGTCGTAAAACTTAATATCGACCTGTTTTGCATGAGTGTGCTGTGTAAAGTAGACCTGGTAGAGGAAACTAATACAGGTAAAAATTGAGCTAATAGATTGATGTTTATACCTGTTGTTTACGATTTTACGTTTGTTTTGTGCTTTGATGTCAAGAAGTGTGAATATTTTTGTACATTAAATATAATACATTTTATACAAAACTGTCTTGTTGTGTCATGCTACAAAATGCTGCAAAAAATCATAATCGAAAAATATTTAAGTTTAAAAATTATGTTTTATGTATATTGGTTATATAAAACATAATTTTTGATAATATTTTGATCAAACTGGCAGAAGATGAGAAGTCCTACTGTGTGTCATGTCTTCCCCAAGTCGACCTGAACATCTGCGCAAATGAAACCCAACAGTGTTGAAATCACGCACGTCTGCAATGCTTCTATTTCGGGTTTGTTAATCCTCTTTCATTTGTTCTCTTATTTCACATACTTACTTGTTTGTCTCAAATATCTGTTTGTGAGACGTGAGTTCCAGAAGTACTTGGAAAAAAATTTGAATACATGAAAAATGACTGTAATGTACAAATGAAGGTACTAATAATAACTCATTTGTTTGAGTACAGGTTCCCTATTTTTTAGATGGAGGATGCATCTACTTGCTTGGTCAAATGAGGCATCTACATATACAAATCTATAAGTAAAACAATGAGCATGATGCTATTGTTTACACAGTCATCAAGGAAATGCAGAGTGAATGTTGGCAGCCACGCCATCGTTTTCAGAAGTCTCATTTTTGGTCCTTTTACACTGAAACGCAAGCCTAGAGGTTTCAAACTAAAACACGGTCTGCGGCATTTCCGAAAGCCTAAATTTTCAAAGGTCGAAAATTAAAATTACGTGTTATAAAATGAAAACGCACTAGTGAAAACAGCCTGATTACTAGTCTTCCCAATAACAACTTTAAATAGTTTTTGGGACTTATCGCATGAACCAATCACTGCCGAACAAAACCGGTCGTATCTAATCATATCGCAATGAGAACAATGCCTCCTTTGACGTAACTTTCCCCTATTAATTCTCAATTACCCACCAGAAAACTCTCCACACGTTTAAGGGGGTCTGTTAAAACTCAGTGGGCTCTTGAAGACATGGACTGTATTGCTTTACCTGATGATGTTGCTGTTGGACAATGTTTCTTTAGATAAACAAGTGTTTTATACAAGTTTTAATGATATAATTTATAACACTGGCGTTTATTTTTTATTTTTTTTGTGCTAAAATTGTTTTTTCTCATTCAGTATTCTGAGGACACACTAGCCGTTACCCTTCAAATTGCGCAAATTAAAATTGCGAATTGAAAATCCGACTAATGATACCGCATCAATTTTGCAAAAACTCCCAAATATCGCAAAACGTTTTTACGCTCGCATTGGGTGGTTTTTCAGGCAATTTGGCAAAAAAATAACTAAGAGGTTTAATAACAGGTTTTTCACATTTATAGGTCACATGCCATTTGTAAAAAGTCATATGATCATTCTTCAATGTATTATAACCTTCAAGAAACACTTAATACGTGGTCGTTCTCGTGTATAAGGGTGTTTTTCCTGTTATTAATGTTTAGCCAGTTTTACACTGCACATGTCTGCGGAACAGTCTGGCTCGATGCTTATGTTTATTATAGCTGAATCACGCACATTTCTGCTTCTGTAAAGATTCACGCATACACTTCTATTATATAAATATATTCAAAATCCATCAAATCTCACCAAAATCGGTTGCCATGACTTAACAGTTTACGTTTTAATACCATAACGTTGGTTAAAGAGATAGTTCACCCAAAAAAAATTTTTAAAATTTTAAAATCTCACCCTCATGTCCTTTATTCATCTTCAGAACACAAATTAAGGTATTTTTGATGATATCAGAGAGCCATCTGACCCTCCATAGACAGCAATACAACTGAAATGATCCCAGATCCAAAAACGTGGTAAAAACACCAGTAAAACAGTCCATGTGACATCAGTGGATCAACATCAGTTTTGCAACGATAGGAGAATACTTTTTTTTTTGCGCAAAGAAAACAAAAATAACATCATATACTCAGCCATTCTTCTCCTATGACTTACATTTTCTGTCATTTTAGAGAACATTACTGCGTAAGCGTATGCTTTCTTCTAGGTGCAAACAGCCACAGAAATACGCACATATGCACATGCTTTCACCAGGATGTAAACAAGGCTAATTACGTCAAAAATATACGGGACGGGAGAAGAGTAAATTATGTTATTTTTGTTTTGTTTGTGCAAAAAAAAAATTTCTCGTTGCATCACAAAAGTGAAGTTGAGCCACTGATGTCACATGGACTGTTTTACCGATGTTTTTGCTACGTTTTTTGGATCTGGGATCATAAGTTTTGCACAAATATGTAATGGAAACCTTGCCTCCTCAAAGGAAATGCCCCTGCTGCATAGCAATGTTATAACAACCATACACAAAGCCCTAACAATGCCCCTACCAACCGTATTGCACATCCCAACATTAGCAAGCACCCAGAAGATCTTAGCAACTGCAGTGCAACAGTTAGACCCAGCTAGACCCATCATGGCAGTTCGTTTTAAAAGTAAAACCCACCCACATTTTCTCCAGTAAATGTAGTTTAACTAAAGTGACTAATGTGTTTTATTTGGCTGGTGTTTTGCTATCTACCAGTCAACATCTCTGACGACAGCACTGTTTCTCCAGCTTCCTGTAGGTTGCGCTTCAACAACGGGACGCAAAAACAGAACTGCAAAACAGGAATTATTTAATCTAACTTCAGCTGCGTCCTCTCTTCCTTTCGTTCTCTCTCCATATCCTGCTTTATTCTAGCTGTCATGGTCTGTCCATGTGCATCCTGTGCTTCAGGGGGATTTTTCCTGCCTGTCCCCCAACCCTTGTCCTGAAAGTGGGCCATATTTGAAACATAAGTCCCTCTGTTTCTGTCCCCTAAAACAACACCTCCTTTGCAACCAGTTCTTGGCAGACGTAAATGTGCCCTACGGATTACGTCGTCCAATAGGCCCCTTGGGAATGAGGAAGTCCAAAGGTAACCATCAAAGAGCAAGTCATTTGTTGTTAACGATGGATAAAGCTGGACTTGTCTTAACAGATCCCAAAGCAAAGTTGCAGAGTTACTAGATCCGGAGATGTCGAGTTAGTTAAATCATGGCAGTGTCCTTCTTGCGGAAACCATCCTGCTTTCGATACGCTGTGCTCTTTGGACTTGTCCACGGGGGATGAGCTCTCGGGACATGTTTTTATCTCTCACGCTGAGATGTTTTGAGCTCGGCATGATGGAGTACCAAACATCTGAATCCTCAGCTGTGCTGTACCCTGCATTTGCAGATTTCCTGCAGGCCTTGGCATTGTGACAACCCTGCGGACAAATACTCAAAAAACAAAGCAGATGAATCCATTATCAACCTTTAGCTCAGAAGGTTTATGTAAAACTTTTTTATATTAACTCTTAATGTCACCTCATACCAGATTCATTTAGAAATGAACTTATATTAAGAGTTGACTTACATAATATCACAGTATTCATTGAAGTATAATTTTTCAAAGGATTCGTTCACCTCCAGAATAAAACTTTCCTGATTATTTACTCACCCCCGTGTCATCCATGTCAACGTTCATGTCTTTCTTTTTTCAGTCAAAAAGAGATTAAGGTTTTTGAGGAAAACATTCCAGGGTTTTTTTTTTCATACAGTGGACTTCAACAGGGACCAAGAGGTTGAAGGTCAAAATTGCAGTTTCAGTGCAGCTTCAAATGGTTCTACATGATCCCAGTAAAGGAATTAGCAACTTATTTAGCGAAACAATGTAATTTTCCTAAAAAATACATTTTCTGGCATCCCTCCTTCAACACACATCCCACTATTAACCTATTCTAATCCTATACTTAGGACTTAGGTTTGGTTTTCTCTGGAAAGACATGAACATCTTGGATGACATGGCGGTGAGTAAATTACCAGGAAATTTTTATTCTGGAAGTGAACTTATCCTGCAGCCAAAGTATACTTCCTGCGTCTGTGTTTCACTCTACTTTAGCCAGTGTAATGCATCAACACACTTTAAGGGTGTTGTCCAAATATTGATTCTTGTGGTCTTGGGTACTTGAGAGCACGTGTCCACAACAGGACGTGTCTTAAAAACATCAAAATGCCACAATTCTGCACTCTTAAAGCACACTGGCTGCACACTTCCAACTAGTATTTGAGGCTTAGCATATGCCATCATGCATCATCAGGCACTCACATGCCCTGAAAGTGCAAGATGCCAAAGAAACCTTTAGTTAGATATTACATATAATTTAGTACCAATTTAGAAAGTGTTTTATTGGTGCAAAGGTGAGTATGTTTATTTTGAACATCACTTACAACTGCTTTTTATCACTTAATTAGAAGCACCACAATTACTAAATTGAGTCATCTGTTTTAGGAACTACTAAATATACATTTGAGCTTATTGGAAAGTGCAAATTAGAAAGTGTGTAAATAAAAAAAAAACTTTACTTAGATTTTTACAGCACTATATTGTGTTTGGATAGTCAAACGTTCTACACATAGCCTGCCTTGCAGTCTACACACCCTCTTGAACACTTAAGCCAACTACAGGAAATATGTCAAGTAACGCCGAGTTCAAACTGCACGATTTTCAAAGTAGTCATGTCACAGATCTTTGATCATGACTTTACAACAGGAAGAATCACCGACAACTTTGTCTCACCGCCAAACATGGCAGTGAATGTGGAAACAACGCAAGGTCACATGTGCAAGACCGGAGTTCTCACGAGAGATTGGGATTACTGTTAAAAATAGTAGTGCGCAAGAAGCTTGCCATACAAATTGCATGTGCGCTCATTTGCAGCGAAAAGAAGAAAAAGAGAAGAAGTTTATGGAGGAAGATATACAGGTGTCTCACGGGTGTTGGCGACTCATATGCGATTCCCTCTGATCGCGTCTTTGATAGTTCACACTGTGTGATTGTCACTTGCATGAGCGAGCACCGATTTACCTGCCATTTCAGGCATTTGTCTGCGTTTTCTTAAAGCCTGTCGGCGAGTCAAATCGGGGCTAAAATCGTGCAGTCTGAACTTGACATTAGTAGCCAAGTGCTCAAGTGCAAAGACCACAAGTGACAGGCAGTCTGTTGAATGCTTTACGCCAAGGATCTCCAGCCCTGCTCCTGAAGATCTATCATCCCACAGACTTTAGTTCCAACTCTGCGCTGCCTGTCAAGTAACCCTGGTTCAGGTGTGTTTTATCTTGGTAGGATTTTAGATCCCCTGGTTTAAACATTAAACTGTAAAATTCCCATGTCTTATTTCCGCTCAGGCTCAGTCAGTCAAATGCAAATTCTGGCATCAAGAAAAGTCAGCAGATGCCCTATGTCTGCATGCAGCCTGAATTTTGTATCCTCGTGGACAATAATGAATGCACAGGTGATTTGAATGTTAGAAAACAGGTCAACTGAATAGTGCACGTGTGACATATCATGAAAATCGGACTTTTCCAGGTTTAAAGTGCTATAATCTGGTCCCCAGTGCACCTACCAACCAAGGAAAAGAGTAACCCAGTAACTTTGTTTTAGTAAGCCTTTATGTGTAAGCGTCTAAGAAACCGAGTGCGTCTGATTTCACTCCCCTTGTGACGTTGCAAAGGGATCTCATTATAATAATAATACCGTTCCTTAATATGCTGCTTCGTCATTTTGATTTCACAAGCAACAAAGGTGTACCAGTTCTGATGCAATGGCAAAAGTGTGAGCAAAACTTGCTAACTGTTCAGTCTTTGGGTGCACAGAGGAGCACAGAACACTATTCTGAGCCTTTAGAGGACACAAGAGAACAAAACTGTATAATGCTGCTGCCACACATGGTTTAAAATGATAAACATGATAATCAGAACCAAAACAGCTGTTTTCAGCAGGTACGAACTGTAATGGCACAGCTATATTCTGGAAAAGGGGGCGGCAAGCAAAAGCTCATTTGCATTTAAAGAAACAGGCCTGAAAAACAGAGTGTTTCTGCTTCCACTCAAAATAGCCATTTTCAAAATGATATAATAAATTATCTGTAGGGTATTTTGAGCTTAAACTTCACAGACACAGAGACTTATATTACATTTTTTTCATTTCCATGCACACCGTAGCCCATATTTTCGATCCTCTTTGAGAACAGTGCATGCACGGGTCATTTGAGTATTTGAAAGCTCAACTAGGTAGAGCACATGCGTCAAATGCATCAGTCTGAACTCACGGTTAGTGAAGCGTGCTTTGCACACTTGACTGTGCACTAAACTGAGCAGAACGCAGAAAATGAAGTGTACCTGCACCAGAGGCAGCACTTGAACTGAAAAGCTTTAGCACAAAACAGTGCTCCTTACATGAAGTGGCTCGACACCAATTGGGTTTATTGTTAGCATATTGCTTATCTAACAAGAAGGCACTAACAGGAACATAAAATAAATATTCTGGGAAATAAATCCAAGTTTAGCAGAAATCAATGTTGCTTCCTAACATGACTTATCTCTGAAATGTGTGTGTGTTTGTGTGCTTACGTCAGCCAGAGACCGCTCAGGAAGGACCAGAGGAAAGCATCCATGTTGTATTAGTGCAAAAGCCAGATATGTTATCTTTTTCCTTTGTAGAACACAAACCAAAGGCAACTAGGTGACCCAGATGTCCTTCCCACACTTGACTGTGTACGCAATTCGTCCACAGATTCTCTCTTATAAGATGGTCACCTCTGCATCTGATATTTAAAGATAGTTTAACAGTTATCTTGAAAGCAAGTAATATAATGCCACCAACAATTTATAGTGAATTGGTGGGCAATTTGTATGTATTTGTACATTTTATATAATGTGTTTATGCCCTGCTGATGGTTAGGTTTAGAGGTGGGACTTTACCTGTCAGCCTGTTTTTTTCTTTTGCCAGAAACCACTTGACACTTCTCCTTCAATTTATACCATTGATGCTTCTACCACTGAAGTTCCTGCATCTACTACCTGCGCAAAAATCAACAGTGCTGGGTTGTTGGTTGCCAGGTTGAGGTCACAAATGTTTTGAAATGTGTATATTGTGTCAATTGTGATGCGTTTCATACAAGATCTGACAACTGGACAGCATTGGAATAAAATATTGATGCAATTATCCATATGACTAGGTTTGGGACATACAAATTACAGGAGTTTCCCGAGAAAAAGAACAAAATTGGAGGGGTGCGGGAGAAAAAAAAAAAAAAAGCCTTAGGTTTTCATTCAATCACATCATACAAATTTATACGCAATTTACATAACATAAAAGAGTCACCTTTTTTTGTGAGAGCAGGTTTGCTGGCAGGGTTGATATTTGTGGAACAAAATGGCTTACATCGGTGTCAATAGCTTAGTGGGCAGTGCAACAACATGTAACGCCATTGCATTAAGGGTGTCCCGAGTTCGAGGCCAGATTCAACCTCCTCTGTCTCTCACTGCTTTCTGACTGCTCTACACCATCCTGTCCTAATAAAAGGTAAAAACACCAAAGATAACAAAGAATGGGGATAATCTTTAAAGAGTTACTTCATACTGAAATGAAAATTTTGCCATTAATCACTTACCCCCATGTTGCTGCAAACCTTTAAAAGCTCAATTCGTCTTCGGAACACCATTTCAAGAGTTCGCGCTTCCTCATAATCGAAAGGGGTAAGGTTTAGCAGGTTTGGCGTGCTGTCCGGGGGGGCG
>JAUCMR010000032.1:6285084-6295117 GCA_032357425.1 Enteromius argenteus
ATTGGAGTGGTTTGGTTTTGTTAACTCAAAACTAATCCTGTTTCTTTAGCCACCATCATGGTACAGGCCCCTGGACACTTTGTAATGAAGACTGCACACAAATTAATGTTAAATATGAATTAAAAACCAAGGATAGTAAAGGTCTCCTAAATTGCATGTTGAGACAAGCACCATGAACACAATAAGCACACCATACAAGCGCCTTTTATTGGTTTATTTCGTAAGCAAACATGGAACTATAACCATGTTCTTTCCATCGATCAATGTCTTTTTTCACATTGAAAATATTTAATGAGGTTAACTTATGCCCTGCTTATGGTCAGTCTGCACAAAATCAACATGCTTGTTTCCTTCGCGGCTCCTTTAAATACAAGACCAAGCGTTTGATAGTCAGATCGTCCACTGATCTTTGCACAATTTTGACGCTCTCGCCGGCAGCTCAACTCATCAAACGGTTATATAGACAATTAGAGGTGCAACAGCTCGTTCATATTTGTTGTGGATTTATTTGTGTTCAAACTCGATTATTAATTATGAGTTTATTGCATATCTCTCACAGTTTACATCTCACAATTATGATGCTGTAATTCTTATTATATCTCAGTTTACTTCTTGCAGTTTTGTCTCTTTATGTTTCCGGCACAACATAAATAAGTAAAAGTAAACCACGACTAGTATTTCACAATTAGGATATAGGCTATATGTTGTTTTTAAATCCATAATTCTGCATTTATATGCCACAAACGTCTGAATCGTGATATAAAGTTCACAAAATACAGAAACAAGCCCCACCTGTAGAAATATCGGGTTTGGTCCCTAATAAAACAAAATAACTTGCTTTGTGTTCCACAAAAGAAAGAAAGTCATACATTTTTTGGAACAAGGATGAGTAAATGATGACCTGTTAAATTTTTGGTAAACTACCCTTTCAACGGGTGAACTAAGGTGTAAAAAATTCCACTTTAACATGGTGACACTTGGTTCGGTGAATGAATTTGACAACGCTGGCCTATGAGACAATGCAAGTGTGCAACTAACCCGATCAAGACAAAGAGCAGACGTAAGAGAACACGTGGTTTTTAAGTTGTATACTGTTGTATTCTGTAAGCACAGAGCATGTGAGATATTCACTCTGAAATCTGACTCATCTCATCCATGCCTTCAGTTCTCCCGTCTTCTGCTCTTATGCAGCAGGTCCTGTCCTCAACAAACACAAAACCACGAGGCAGCACGCTGTCAAAGAGGACTCTTCTGCTGGAGAGTGTCAGAGGCCACAAGATGGCGTCATTGCATTTCAAACGGCAGCGGTGTCACGTGTTGAAGGTGCAGCTCTGCAGCAAGACCACCTGCAGGCTTTTAGAGGTACTGCAACTTCAGACCATAGTCTTTGATTCATTCTTCATTCGTGGACCCTGGATGCCTGGATATTTTTTATTCAACATCTGAAAAGTGAATAAATAAGCTTTATTTTATTTATATCTTTATATCAAAAAAATGAAAATACTTAGAAAACCGCCTTTGAAGTTATCCAAATGAAATTCTTAGCAATCCATATTACTAATCAAACATTAAGTTTTAATATACTTGCAGTAGGAAATTTACTAAATATCTTCATGGAACATGATCTTTACTTAGTATCCTAATGATTTTTGGCATTTAAAGAAAAAAAAACTTAAGTTGCTGGGGTAAATTCGTAGCAATAGCCAAACACACACACACACACATATATATATATGTATATATATAAATTAAATGCCATCTTTATTACATATAATGATCTTTTCACCTGTCCTTCTGAACAGGAAAAGAGATCAATTGCTAAAACAGATGTTATGTTATTTTCATTTCGCATTGTAATTAATATCAAACAAGCTACATTTGGGTTCTTTTACTAAAAATACAGCTAATTTACACAATAAACCAATAAAAACGTAAATAAAAATCATGATTTTTGAACAAAACAAAAC
This sequence comes from Enteromius argenteus, assembly GCA_032357425.1. Classification (NCBI taxonomy): domain Eukaryota; kingdom Metazoa; phylum Chordata; class Actinopteri; order Cypriniformes; family Cyprinidae; genus Enteromius; species Enteromius argenteus. Next base: position 6,287,052 of record JAUCMR010000032.1, read on the forward strand.
AAAATAATTATAAAAAAAAATGATAAAAGAGTTAACTTTTTTTGCAAATAAGCTCTTTATGTGTGTATATATATATATTATACAAAAATAATTAAGTTTTTACTGTATTCTTCATCAAACAAATGCTGTCTTGGTGAGTTTTGTTTTTCTTTTTTTGATTTTTTCTTTGATTTTCTTTTATTTTAAACCTTTCTGATCCCAAACTATTAAATAAAATTGCATTTTCATTCATTCATTCAATCATGTACTTACTCATTCATAAATATTAGTCAGCAAGTGTATCCTGATTTAAAATGGAGAGTCATATAATTACAAACATAATTTTTATATAATTATAAACAGCTAATTATATAGTTATAATAGCCTTGTCTTGTGTGCTTGACTAAACAAGCTCTTGTCCTTCCAGTTTCCTCCCAGACATCACGTATCTCTACATTTGTTAAACTGGAGTGAGGTTATGTGTCAAAAAGTGTTTTCCTTAGCGATATATAGACCCAAACGAGCCAGCGTGACTCATATGAAATTGGCTTTCAAGGAGAAAACACAGTTTTTTCTTCCTCTGTGTAAATCTCCTTTAAAAGCACTCCGCAGATATATACAGCACTAACTCATTAATAAATCTGCTGTTTTGTCCACTTAGTGGGTCACACTTAATAGTAGTAAGCAATGTTCTTGGACTCTTTTCTTCCACTGCAGTTCAAATTCTGCTAAATGCTTGTCTAATGTTTGAGAGATTCATCTGGATGTGTGTCAGAGTCTCAGCTCTGCCCTCTCGTGCTCCTACTTACTCATTATAGCAGGTTTATTAATGAAAATATTCATTCACTCACTTTATGAAAGAAAATCTCATTTTGTCCTGATTTCTATCCAAACGTCCTCAAAACACGATAGATTTAATGTTTATTTCTAAAGAAAATGTGTTTTATTTATTGATTACAGAAAAGATGTGTTAAATCACTGTTTAATTTATATATATACACTTATTTATATTTATATTGAACCCCAATAAAAAAGAAATAACAATATAAAAAGTATATATATATATATATATTTGACATCGAAAATGAATATATATATATATATATATTATTATTATTTTTAAATATATGTATTTATACATATACATTTATATGTATATATTTACACAAAATTAAATGGTAAAAACAGTTTTCTTTTTTGCATTTGTGCATTTTTTAATGACTTAAAACATTTACAACTATTAGAGACAAAATAGTTACAAACAGAATTGACCTGCAGTTTGCATTCATTTCAAAATGTTACATAAATAAAACTCATATTTATAAATACCTCTTTTATAAACATATAAATAGTTTTTAAACATAAATACATTTATGCGAGAATGAAATACATGAATGTACAGCAGCAGCAGCAACAATTTACAGCTTTTATCCACATCATCTGCCATGGGTTTCTTTTATTTTGTACATATTTTTCGTGTTTTAAATCTAATTACTTTATTTCAGTTGATCGTTTCATTGTCCCCACAAATGGTTGTCGTAGTGGCTTCGTACCATTAGTCCGATTCTTTAGGTTTTTCCTCCGAGGAGGAGCAACTAAGTCCGTTCTGTCCCAAACCGATGACGTCCGTGATTGGCTCTGGAAGAAAAGAGGAAACTGAGTCAGACGGATGGATGTAGACGTGTGTCACGTCACGGCCGTCTCTAACGCGTGTGTCCTGCATCACACAGTCAGATGCTGTTCTCGTCAGTTTGGCTATGACCTATAGTTAGTTTTTCAGTACATACCCCAAATCTATTAAACCCGCTGTTACAGAAGTAATGAAGTTGGACATAAAACAGCTTCCTGAATTCACACACTCTCAGGAATAAAGGCACAAAGGTTTGTTCTAAAGGTACACTTTTGATCATTTTAGATACTAATACGTTACCTTTAATGTACCAATACAGACACTTTTGATACAAAAGTGACAGCTTTTGTACCTTTGTTTCTGAGAGTGAACAGCACTTGACAGGCAAAGGGTTCTGCATCAAGAAACTGTAATCAGGAATTTAGTGATTAATATATTATACACAATAAATGTATTATACCTAGGGCGCAAAAAGATATGCAACCTTTTTTATTTTTAAAAAATGACACGATCAATAATTATTATGTAAATAATAATAAATAATACATTGTTTTTACAAAATAAATAAATGAAATAATATTAAATAAGTATGCCTACAAATATCTAAATAAATAAATAGATAATGAATAAATAAATTAATAAATATTATATTAATCAATAGAGTACATCTGTCTATATATATATATATATAAAAATATATATATAAATTAATACATTATAATTATATATAGTCTAATAATAAAGATTTTGATTGCTACAAAAATAATACATGTCATAATTCTATATATATATATAATTATGATGTAGTTTGTTAAATTAACAAAATGAATTATCTGAAAAAAAACCTACAAATATTTATGATAAAATATACATATCTTTACATTATATATAATAATTATTCTTATATAAATATGAAGACTTTAAAACATACATTTTATATTTTTACAAACTAATTGTAATTCCCAAAGAGTTTGCCCACAAATAATAATAATAATAATAATAAAATAAATAAATAATAATTGTTGTTATTATTATCATTATTATCATTATAAATATTTCAGATGTAGATATTCACAGTTACAAATGACAAACTAAGTCACAAACTAAATATATAAATATTTATTTATTTATTTTATTTACATTTTATATTTATATATATATATATATATAACTAATTTATTTTCATTAATATTTCTTAAAATAAAAAAAAAATACACAAAAATGTCTAAAAGCTGTAAATCTACAAATGTATAAGACTGAGATCTCACCAGGAGAGGTTGTTGACAGACGGGTAGTGAGACGGCTGGCAGCCCATCCCGCTCATGGTCCCTATCCTGTCCATCTTGTGTCCGAAGCATCCGCTCCTGGCCGTCGTTCCTCCCTTCTTAGATCCCGCTTTGAGTCTGCGTGTGCTGGGCTGATCGTTCATGATCCTCGCCCAGGGGCCCTTGGCCCGAGTGTCCATGCGCAGGTCCCTCAGCAGACGGGCCCTGTTCTCCATCCTCCTCTGACTCTCGCCGGACGCCAGCAGCTCGGACAGCTCCTCGCCCAGCAGCATCCGCAGGCTCTGAGGGACACAGACACACTCAGCTCAGCTTCACAGCTCACAAGACTCTTCTTTCATTGATAGAAGGTTTATTATAAATGCCATTTCTGGGTGTTTTAGGTTACCTGACTAAACTCGCGCATACCTTTCAAATTCCTCGAGCAGGAGCTTTATAAAATGCTTCTTCAGTTTGTAAATTAACGCATTTAACATTAATAAAGGGTTTTTAAACGTTGAAGTTTTACGCGTAACGCGAGTGGAGTAACAGTCCTAGACTAGTAGTTCATTTATATTTACAGTGTATTTGTTTTATGTCACAAGCTATCTATTATTGCTATTTATATGATATTTGATTGAAATCACGTTTACTTTTAATATAAGTAGCCTAATCGTTTAGACGCGGATATAGTCTCCGAGGACGCGATCTCGAATGATTTCTGTTCATCTTTGCGTTCTCCCATGAAACTACTTAAAGTGAACAAAAACGTTCCCGTTCGCTCCGAAGTGAATCTCATAGATGTCTAAAACATCAAAAACCCTACTTTTTCAAAGATGCACTCCGCGCGTCTGAAGAGCGCGGCATGCACTCCTCATTCCTGAGAACGGGAACCTGTTGATATATAGATTCTGTATATATAAGCCACAAAAATGAATGAACCTACAGTTTTTCTGAAGAAGTCTTGCGTCCGGACAAGTGTCTGAGTCTGCGATCTAATGATGGACGAAGATGATGAGGAGGCGGAGGAGAAGGACTTGCAGATGAAATTAAAAGTAATTTGTTTTGAACTAGAGCTGATGTTTGTTCATTTAAAAACTTGTTCATTTAAATATTTCGCTGTACTGCACATCCAAGCTTTGGCGCGTCTTTTACGCAAGTTTATAGACCTTCCACCAACTTTTATACAGCCTATCAACCCGGACTCTTAGCTTTATCAACTGCAGACTATATTGAATTCGTCTAAAGATCCCACTCACCCTCTGTTCCTCCGGAGTTAATGGTTTTGCCCCAGTGCTGACCGATAGGAGAGTCAGAATAAGTCCACACGCCACCAAATGCGAGATGATCATCGTGACGCTGCTTCGGTTGTCAGTGCTCGTCTAAATATGCCGATCACCACGCTTCATTTACTCCCAGAGGTGTCGAGCTCAACTCTTTCTCAAAGCAATCTCGGCTCAGGGTTTTATAGGCGGTATGGCATCACTCCGGTGACGCCACGGCGCGCCCCCCCTCCCTCGCGCTTCAGTTCCTCCGCGGGGTGGCTGCGTCATAGGTTACCTTTGATTATGTCCAATGCGACCGATACTGCGTTTCTGTAACTGATCTGAGGAAATTCGTGCTGGATGTTTAGGTTAGTCATTAGAAATAAAAGTTCAGTTATATATATATATATATATAATAGTTATATATAATTATAATTATAATTATATATCTATTAAAACAGGTAAATACGTTTTTGGAAATAATTATATTAAAATAAAATAAAACATCTGATCTTGGAAGTCAGGTGGAACAATAAATAAAAAAAAACACCCGTCTATAAAAGACTGCGTATGTGTGAGCAAAGGTCAAAGGCAGACCTAGAGCATCAGTTGGAGTAGAGTGAGGATCTTGTACACTTTCTGGTTCGCGACACTGTGTGGCAGTATATGCTGATTGAAATGGTGCACCAGTCTATCTGATTTCAGTGTCGGAGACTGCATAATTATTTACTCTTGCTGTAAGTGCAGTGCTGTGAATGAATGCTTATTATTAATTTTATTTTTATTTTGCACTTTCAATGCATTAAAACATTAATGCACTGACACACATTCAGACACATTTCAACTGTAATGTGTTCTTGAGGTTAGGAGTAGCTACACTGCTCCTGTAAATGAAATAGTAATAATAAAATAAAATAAAAAATAAACAAGTTATTTGGTTTAGCATGCAAACTTTAATTTATAATTTTTGTTGTCATTCTAAGAACGCTGTTTTAGAAATAGTCAACATTCTAATTCATGCATTGATTTCGATCCATCTTTAAAAAAAAACAATTCACCCAAAAATTTAAATTAGCTACAACTTTTGTAGAAGTTGTAGATGTGTTTGTTTCTTCATCAGAATTGGAGAAATGTAGCATTGCATCACTGTCACGCCAATGAATGCTCTGTAGTGAATGGGTGCCGTCAGAATGAATCTCTATAACAGCTGATAACAACATTACAATAATCCACAAGTGATCCACACCACTGGAGTCTATCAGTCAATGTCTTGTGAAGTGAAAAGCTGTGTGTTTTTCCATTCATTCAATTGTTTTTAACTTCAAACAATAAAATGTGAGTACATAATATTAAAACAAATCCATAAGGTGTTTTAACTTCAAACTTAAAGTTAAAAGGTTAGTCCATAATCCAAAAAGCGCTTCCTGCAATGAAAAAAGTCCTGATGTCTCTCACATCAAAAACCAGTTTTGTCTTGTAAACAGGGTTTGATCTGAGCAGATTTCTCACCTGATTCAGACCAGATGGGTTTTTTTTTTTATTCAATAGAGAGAGCAGTATTATGGATTATGAACTTCTCAAGACATTAACTGATGGACTGGAGTGGTGCGGATTATTATACTTTTTATCAGCTGTCTGGACTCTCATTCTGACGGCACCCATTCATAGCAAGTGATGCTGCATTTCTCCAAATCAGATGAAGAAACAAACTGCAGTTTGCACATAATGAGTAACTCATGAATATTTAATGAGGCATGCACATGATTGGTTGTCACAGCGAAACAGCTCATCATTATATTGTACATTAGGATGTTTCATCATTTTCAAATGTGTGTCAAATCCACAATCTATTAACTACCCTTTTTTTATGACAGTATTGATCAATCAGCATTGCCGATAGCAACTATCTGTTTTATAATAGCAGTTATTGTTATAAAAATGGAAAAGGAACAACTTTTAGGGACATTCTGTTTCCATTCATAAAATACGTACGACTAAGTCCACTAAAATTTCTGACCTTTCGAAAAAGCCGCTGCCTTGTCCGTAAGACAATTTCCCAGATGTAAAGGCGGTATAAACCATTTCTGCAGTCTTAAAATGGAATCACAAGATATTTGGTGGTCGTATTTAACAAAAGGAAATCATACGGATCATAGATTTTATGTTTAACTTTCACAAAGTGGAAAAAAGCAACTCACTTCCTTAATTCTGTAGAAATCCTAAGCATGACTGCTCACGTTTTTCCTGTGATGATAATTATATATGTATAGTGTGTGTGTGTGATAAGAGATATGTGTGTGTATATACACAAAAATATATACAAAAATATAAATTTAAACAATTTTATGCATTAATATTTAAATAACATTTGTGTATTATTTACAGTTTATGCTCATGATAAAGGTAAACAATATACATGTACATAAAATGTACATACTAGAAAATAATTATAATAAATAAATTATAATAAATTGTTGTTTTAGTAAAGTTTTAATTAATAATTTGAATTAGGTTTTATTATTTTTCTATTTTCAGGTTTTATTTTACATTTTGTAACTTTGCTGTGTGATTTTGCCATTTTTATTATTATTACTTTTATTATTATTATTATTTTTAGTAGAAGTAGTATTAGTAGTAGTAAATATTTATTTATTAATTTATTTTATTGTCAGTGCTTTAAGAAAAACTAAATGAAAATGAGAAATGTTCTTTGTAGCTTATTTTATTTTTAATATTTTATTTTAGTTAGCATTTATATTTTGCAACAAACATTTCTTTATAATTTTAGCTATATATAATAATAAGAAGAAACCTTCGTAGGCTGCAAGATAAACTGGACTACCTGTACTAGATTGTTTCAGTGAACCCCTTTCTTCTTTGTATTCATGCATACTTTTTAAAAATATTTTGTTAACCAACTTTAAAACTTGCACTTCTAATGCAATTTCCTGCTCAAGACGAATCGTTTTTGTGAGTCGCTTTAGATAAAAGCATCAGCAGATGTAAATGTCTTCAAGGACACAAGTTGCACTCAGAAGATTGTGGCCATTACTCTTGCTTATGTAGCTTTTTCAGAGCATTGTGGTCGAGTCCGTCGGCCGTCTGCAGAATTTTCTTGAATGGCCATTCGGAGAGATCCAGGAGGTCTGTAATACCTGGAGAAAGCCATCCATTAGCGTTCCCATTCAGTGGCAGCCGCCTGGCCATAAACGCTGAGGGAAATGATGTCATGTGGATGCTGATTGGCTGACGGCGCCGCAGGAATCTGCACAGTCACAAGTCATTGACTGGTGAGCGGCCTGAGCTGCCGGGGGAAACCTATCCATTTCATGCTGCCTAAACATCTACTGTGATATAACAACATATTTATGATTTAGGCTTTGCTTGGTACCTTTTTAATTCATAAAATACAGAGATGCTTTTGAATGGTGGTCAGTGGAGAAGATGCTTTTGGACAGCAGAATGGTTAATGAGTTGATTTCAGAAGTATCTAGGCCATTCATCTTGCAAAGAGTAAGCAAAGAAATATTAAAGGGATAGTTTACCCAAAATGAAAATTCTGTCATTAATTACTCACCCTCATGTCCGCAATATTTCATTCTTAAACTATGAAGATTCATTATAAAATGTAATGTAAACAATAAAAAAACTAAACAAAAAGTAATAAACTACATTAATATTTATTGTGTTGAGAAGACCCCCTAAAACTGTTCGCTCTTTGTTATATTGCAGCCATTTCCTAAAATCATTTAAGTTAATTTGTTTTCCTCATTAATGTACACACAGAACCCCATATTGACAGAAAAACACAGAATTGTTGACATTTTGCAGATTTATTAAAAAAGACAAAATTAAATATCACATAGTCCTAAGTATTCAGACCCTTTGCTGTGACACTCATATATTTAACTCAGGTGCTGTCCATTTCTT
>JAUCMR010000032.1:6330016-6342989 GCA_032357425.1 Enteromius argenteus
AATGCGTTAAAAAACTTAACGCGTTATTTTTTGTGTTATTAATTAATCTAAATTAACGCGTTAAAGTCCCGGCCCTAGTTTTTTTTGTTCTTCTGTGCATTATAATGAAAACTTTTAAACAACATAATCCGTCCGTAGGCCTATGATAGGCGATCGAACCAATCAGAGTAGGAATTCAGTCCCGCCCCAATCTGCAGGCTGCAGACAGGTCCTTCTCATTAGTTAGGGAAAAGTGTTATTGAACAGCTTATCTCCAGTTCGCCCACGTCTTAACGAACAATAGCCAATTGTCACAATATTTAAGGGGGTGGGCCGGTGCGGTCAGAATTTTCCCGGTGGATTTTAGTGCCCCACTCCGCCCCTGTCACCTAATCTCCTCAGAGAACACAGTGCTAGCAACACTGTGGTCTTAATCGTCAACAGACGATCAGAGATCTCCTCTATGGGCTCAAAGGGCGGCCCACATAGGGCCTCTAACACTACAGCCAGGTTCCAGGTTGGAACCCGGGAGCGTACTGGTGGCCTCAACCTCAGCGCACCGCGGAGGAAACATGTAACTAGGGGGTCTCTACCAACTGTGTGTCCACCGAGAGAGGTGTGGTAGGCCGATATTGCCGCCACGTAAACCTTCAAGGTGGAGTGGGTGACCCCAGTAGAGAACCTAGCCTGCAGGAACTCTAGTACTGTACCGACTGGGGAGTTACCTGGGTCCTGCTGGCATTCTCTACACCAAGAAGTGAAAAGTTTCCACAGAGCATACAGTTTCCAAGTAGATGGAGCTATGGATTGGAGAATGGTCTCGACAACCTTGGTTGAGAGACCTGCGTGTAACTATCTTTGAAGTTTTGAAGTTTGAATTTTATATCCCCCAAATAATTCAGCTACAGGTTAAAAATGTGACTACTACTTTTACCAAAGGATGAATGTTCTCTGTTCATTTCAAACTTAAACATAAAATAATAATAACAATGATGAATTACTTGAAAATAATCAAGAAGTTATCCTCTCTCTTTATTAATTGGTCATGGTCGCAGTTCACAACGAGGATATTTTTATTTAATAATTATCAAATATCTAATAAGGAACTGCCTTTGTCTTCAATTTACTATTACTTACTGCTTAGTAAATCTTACTTCTCTATTAATTAATAGTATTAAGTTAAGTGTTAATGTAGAACTACCTATTACTTCCTGCATAGTTACTTGTTAACAACGGCCCATTATTCTAAAGTGTTACCAAATTAACATTAACTAAGATGAATAAATGTTTTACCATAAGTTTTCATTGTTAGTTTATGTACTAATGTTTCTAATGTTAAGGAATGGAGCTTTATTGTAAAGTGTTACCAAAAATGCAAAACGAATCACAAAATTGTTTTGTTCTTGTTCACCACTAAATTCATGATGACATGGAAGGGTGATGGCTTGCTGGAATGATACGGTTAAATAGTGATGAAGTTAATAAATAGATTATTTTACAATGTTTCTCTCAGCAGAGGTAGTTTAGTTGTTTGGAGGAACATCTGGAACAGAAATGGTATCCAAGGACTGATGTAACATGATACTGCTCATTGTTGCTTGTTACCTTTGTCAGTTAACCCAAAGCTGGATGAAAACATGTTTATTACGTGACTCTGTGCTTTAATTAGACCCCAGGGAGGCTGTCTAACTGTCATAACGCTTCTTAAAAGCACAAACTATTAATGTTTTGTTTGTGTGGTCAATAAACATTTGCTCTTGTTGTGTTGTGTTGCTTGTATTGCTTCAATCATAGCCTACTTTAAATAAACAAATAAATAACAATTAATTTTGTTTATGTTTTCATATGTTTTAGTTTTTCTATTAAAATATGACACTATAAAGCACAGGAATACAGATGGAATATAGCACACATTCTAGTATATTACAGTTTTTCTCAATGGCTTTGGTGCATTTCTCGATTCATCCTTAATATTTTCAAAGTATGTGCATTTCTCAAAACAATTCATGCAAACAGCACCACACAATGGATTTCTTGCAAAAGCCTGTAACTTACTCAAAATCTTTAGTTTATTGTTCAAATTATTTTTTCATTTATATTTAATTATTTATGTCAATGAACATATCAGTGCCATCAGAATAAAAAAGTCCTAGTGTCATTGTTCACAAACAAAAATGCTTAGTCATGTAGTCAATATAACAGCGTACTCTCACTGTTAATGTAGTGTACGTAAACTATGGCAAACGTTTGGATGGTAGTTGCGCTTCTTATGTATGCCATATATCCTTTCAAAAGTACAAATTTACAAATTACTGTACGTGGGATATTGATTGAAAGAGGCTGTTTGAAATACAGTACTGAGTATATGGTTGATCTCCCAATATTTAGCTGCACCCTTCAGCTATATTAAGCCATGATTGACAACAATGTTTCCAGTAGTGGCCCTTATTTTGTGTGATATGCACTTCTGTCCTTGGCCTCTTCTGTCTCTTCCTCTGTTTTGTCTCTGTACCCTTCCACCAAGCATACTCCACTTCTTTCTCTCGGCTGTTGACCCTAATTGTTTTCTGGATGTTCATCCACTGTCAGAATTTGTACATATTTGTTGTTGTCATCAGTTTATATACTTTACAACTGAAGATTCATGAGATACACCTTTGAGCTATTTCAGAGAACTAGTTTATAATTGGTTGATCTATATTCTCTTCATTAGTGAAAGTTAAGATTCACCCGCACAGTTCATGGGAAATTTACAAAAAAAGGCTAATAGAAATGTGTACAAAATGAGTTTGAGAGTTTATGATAACTCAATCATTTTGCATTTAATGACTTATACGATGAACTAATAACTAATCGTTTTGAGGAGACTATTGCACAGAGAACTATACATTTTGAGCAACATTATATTAACAGAAAAATGCACATAATCAGTTGCATGAATGTACCAAAGCAATCGCAATTTGTTCAAAAGAATGAGATAGTTTTTTTTATGTTGAGCACAACTGACTACATGATGTGGAGGTTGAACAAGTAGTTTTGAAAATTTCATTTCTGATTTGACAAATGCACCAAAGCCACTGAGAAAAACTGTACTGCACTGAAATGAAGAAGGCTACGTTTTGTTTTTTTTATGTATGCCATATATCCTTTCAAAAGTACAAAATTACACATTGCTGTATGTGATATTGACCGAAAGGAACTGTTTCAAAATGTTTGAATTACATGCATTGAGGATATGGTTGATCTCCCAATATTTAGCTGCACTCCTCAGCCATTGTAAGACCCTGATTGACAACATGGTCAACAATAGTGGCCCTTATTTTGTGTGATATGCACTTCTGTCCTTGGCCTCTTCTGTCTCTTCCTCTGTTTTGTCTCTGTACCCTTCTACCAAACACCTTTACTCCTCTTCTTCCTCTCGGAAGTTTAGTCACATCCTCTTTTCATGGGTTAAATATTTATTAAACCAACAAACAGATGTAAAGATGACCAATAGCATTGATTAAAAATTATTAAATGTAGATATATTAAGTTTCCATCTTACAGCTACAATATGCCGTATTATATATTAGTTTATTTTATTTGGATAATTTTCCACAGCACACCTGACATCCTGTATGTACACTGTACTTATTTTAATCTCACATGTAAGACATTTGTATGTGTGAACGAGATGCTTATTTACTGAAATACACCACGGTTCAAAAGTTTAGAGTCAGTAAGGTTTTTAATTTATAGAAAAAATAATACTTTCTTTTAGCAAGTGTGTGTGAAATTGAAAGTAAAAGGGACAAAAGTGACAGTAAAAACTTGCAGCAGATTTTTGTTTTTATGCTTTTTAAGTTTATATTCATCAAAGAACCATAAAAAAATATCATGGTTTACACAAAAAATATTTAGCATCACATCTGGATTCCAATATAATATTAAGAAATGTTTCTTGACCACCAAGTCAGCATATTAAATTGATTTCTGATGGATCATACAACATTGAAGACAGAAGAAATCGCTTCTGAAAATTCAGAGGAATAAATTACATTTAAATATTTTAAAACAAAAAAGTTTTTTTTAATGTAATATGATACATTACATGTTACAGTATTACTGTATTTTTGATCAAGATTATGTGAATGTAAAGACTTTTTTTTTTTTTTAAATCTATGCTTCAAGAAATTCTGAATTATATTTTCAAGTTTCCCAGTCTGCTTTTATAGCAAATAATGAACAGCAAAAATAATGAAATTACTAAATTACATCATGATCTTAATGTAATTATTTTTACATCTAAAATGATTTAACATGGGTATTTGTTTATTATTATTATTATTATTATTATTATTACTTCACATTTCAGCTAACATTTTAAAATATATATATATATTTAGCAATCCAAATAGATGGATGGATGGATAAATAGACAGATAACCTGTTGTTGCTTTTATTTAGTTATTTTGACTTCTTTATGTGGGTCAATATGCACACCATAACAAGGCATGACTTTGTTCATATACCTTCGGAGGCTTTTATCTCTAAGGCCATAAATGAGTGGGCTCAGAAAGCGGGGAAGCAGGATGAAGCAGAAGTAATAGATAAAAGAAATATCTGCTGGAGACAAGTTGACATGCTGGACAAGAAAGAGTTCTGCAACAGGCTGGGAGAAGGCCATCATGCTGAGGAGCAGCTGGAAGCCATGAAGCAGCACTGTGTGCAGAGCTTTCCTCACGGACACCCGGTCCTGCCGCATCCGCCGAGTCTCCAACAGGATCCGAATGTATGTGAAGAGGATTACCACAGCCACCACTGCAAAGAAGATCCCATTAAGGCTGACTTTAAACAGAGCCTGAATGGGAGAAGCATTGATCACAGCAGTTTTGCAGAGCACTGGGGTCGAATGGACATCTACACCCGGCTTGAGCCGCATCAAGACAAAGTCAACGGTGGGCAGAATGCAGCTGATGACCCAGAGGCTTAGAATGATGATCCAAATCCATTCAGGTCTCCAGATGGCAGGACGATGAAGTGGGTAGAAAATAGCCACATAGCGCTCCAATGACATGGTGGAAAGGATGAGTGGGGTGTTTAGGAAGGTAGCGGTGGACACAAACAGCAATGGAGCACAGAAGATGATCACAAATCGCACGCCACCCATCACTAGCAAGAAAAGGGATACAGAGGAAAGTAGCTGCAAGGTGTCGTTGATCATCATGTAGGTGAAGAGGATGTAACGGGAGCTGTCAAAGAACTGCCTGTGAGATGCAAAGGTGCACAGCGTCAGGAGGATGAAGAACAGGAAGGCAATGAAGAATGGAATCACCACACACACCTTCACAATGACTGAGAGGTTAACGCTGGATGTTATGTTGCCTGGGAGGTCTGTCAGATTCTGCATGGTTTCAAGCAACCTTCAGAGCTGCTGATGTTACAAAGGCTGAAAGGAAGTTTTCAAAAGAAAAGTTATTTAGTTTGGATTGTGGTAAATCAACAACCAATGTAATGTTCACTGGATTATTAAAATGAATTTCTGCATCTGATCTGATTTATTCTTGTTAACTCACCACGCTGCATCTGTTGGAAGAGAAATTAATAGATAAATAGAGATGTGCAGCCCAGTTTTATACTGCTGAAGATTTGCTTCATGACAAAGGAATGGAATTCGTTTTCCCAAAGGATGGATTGATTTCACGCTATGAACACAAAGGTTCATTACAGCAATTAACAACCAAACAATCCAAACAAAACAAATCAAGTTGGACGTAACTTGAAGGAGTGTTTGTGAATCAATAGGCAACGTGCTTTTGAATTTTTTTTTTCTAATAAGATTTTTTTTCTAATAAAGTAATAAGTATTTTCTGATGTGTGACAGCAAAAAAAAAAAAGAAAAAAAAAGTCTGACATTGATGATAAACCTATCATGCTATTTGAATCTCTTGTTATTTGTATGTTAAGTTTTTTTTTTCTTAATTTTTGCTGTCACACCATATACTGTATGACACAGGCCAAATTGTTTTTGTCAACTACCCATATACATTTTTAGGAAGATTTATATGTAGATCTAATTTCTTTAAAATGCCTTGAAAGGAAATAATTAATTATTTGAAACTATTTCTTTTCCATTTGTGAATTATTGTTTTTTCTTTAATGCGAAAAATCGCTAGGATATTAAGTAAAGATATTTTGTAAATTTCCAATCATAAACATTCCAAAATGTAATTTTTGATTAGTAATATGTATTGCTAAGAACTTCATTTGGACAGCTTTAAAGCTAGCCAAATATTCTATATAAATCATACATCAATGGAAAGCTTATTTATTTAGCTTTCAGATTATGTACAAATCTCAATTTCAAAAAATTTACCCTTATTTACCCATTTTTTAAATAAGTTATATATCCTTTTTTTTTTATTAGTCTGTTATATAAGTTGTCAAATATTCACTGCTGTATAAACATATTCAGAATGTTTGTCTGTTTCTTATGGCTAGTCATTAACAGGGCTATCAATTATTGACTGTGAACTGTGGTGCTCTGCCCTTTTTTTTTGACCATTTTGTTTGTCCTGCAGTGCAGCAGAAAAAGTTGTACTCACAGACGAAAGTGCATTGGCAGCTCGAACTGCAGTGTCATATGTGTCACTCATAAGGGCAGTGAGACACGTAGCTGCTTGTTTTCTGAAGTGCACTGACCTTAATTATGGAGGGAAGAGGGAAACATCCAGTAGTAAAGATCAAACAACAATCTTTATGATAAACAGGATATTCTGGAGCATTTGGGCATTTTGAGCATTTAGGTCAACAACAAGAATTGCTACTGCTCTCCAGCTATTTAATGTAAATTTTAAACTTGCTTGGATATTATATCTTCCCTCATTTTAGTTTTAGCATATATGTTTTAATGTAAATCAACTCTAATGCTTTTAAATATCAATATAGAGCTACATTTATTGTTATTTTGTTATTGAGTGTATTTCATTTAGTTTTTGTAAATTTTTTACAATATGCAGGGTTTTTTTTTTTTTTTTTACCATTTTTTTAAATCCCATGTGACTAATGTGTTTTAGACGTTATTAAGAAGGCCATCAGTGGTAAACCACAATTTTTCATTGTGTAATTTATGTATCCTTGTTGTCTGCCAATAATGCAACCCACATATTTATATATACAGCCTTCCATTCTAACACGGGTAAAATCTGTAAGGATCATACATACATCACAGAAAACAGTTGACTAAATCTTCCCAGAGTCAAGTCCCATGTGACTAATTATGTGCTTTAGAGGTTGTTAAGAAGGCCATCAGTGGTAAACCACATGTTTGCATATCAGTGTAATTTGTGTTACCTAATTGTTTGGCAATGATGCAATCCACCTGGCAAGATGAGATGCTGCCTGATCCCTTTGCACCGAACCAAGTTCCAAAACAAATGTTTATTTAATGATTTTTTGCTCTGATTAATCTCTTGAGTTATACCTCTCCCGCACAGAACCGCTCTGTTAGAATGAAGTAAATAAGTAGGCTTAAAAATATTGACCCACAAAAGGTGCAGCACCCAAGACACCCAATAAAGAAAAGTTATGTGATTGCAATTTATGGACTTTGTGGTACTCAGTATATCTTGATACATTAGTAGTAGTTATGTAATAATATTACTGCATAACCCTTGTGAAAACAAAAAGTCTGCTTCTAAAGGAAGATTCAGTGTAACACTCCTTTTAGTTTACATATATAATTTGAAAAAGAGTTACAAAAGGTACAAAATGCTTTTGGACATATCGCAACCAGATTAAATTGATTACAGGGGTTGTTGATACATGAGTCAAACTGTGGTCCCTTTACCCAAGTACACCAAGTACTTGTGTGTGTCTACATTCAGACAACTGTGTTGAGCCACAAATTAAAGATATATTAATTCAGCAGGATGGATTTTGTAGAGATTGTGTATTTTTTTGTCTTAATGACTCTTAATTATACTAGAACTCTTTTGTTAAAAATAATTCCAACCAAACAATTATTATTATTTTATTTTTTTATTTAAAAAAAAAAATGTTTTAAGCATTATTGATATATTTACATTGCGACTTACAAAGTAGAACCAAACAGACCAGCAAGAGAGCAACAATATACAAGTGTTGTGACAAGTCTCAGTTAGTCTAGCACAGTGCACATAGCAAGGAATATAAGTACTTTTTTTATTATGCAAATAAATTTGACCAAAACTAATAGAATAGAATAGTTAAGTGCTAGTATTAATTGGTTAGGTGATGGCGAAAAAGATGTTTATTTTTAAAAGTGTTTATGTTTAAAGTATGTTTATGTTTAAAGATGCATTATTTTCTCGATAAAACAATGAAACTGACTCAAGATACTTATCCACATGATAAAGGAGGTGTTGAATATTCTAAAAATATCAATAACTCACTTTCGACTAAGTTACGGCCTTTTTCCTTTGCATGGCAGTATAGTTATATGATGCTCAAGACAAGTAAATTCCAAGGGCAGTTCTTCTCAGCTCATTATGTGGTCCCAGAAGCCCTCATGTCATTATGGTGTCATTATTATTTTGAGTAAACACTGGCCAAAAGAGAGCAATTGTCACGTTGGAGAGACGAGGAGGAGTGCGGATTCATATGCAGACTGTTTATTTACAAGACGGAGTGAAACAGACAGGGTCGATCACCAGCAAACAGGGTTAACGGAGGCAGAGACAAGAGAATGGTCACAAAGCGTAGCGTGTGTCAGTTCAACGACAAACAGAGTCCAGGGGGCGAGACAAAGTGAATCCAAAGACAGAGAGTACACGGAAACAGGGAATGCTAGGAATACAAATACAGACGTGAACACATCAATGAACCGTGAAACACAAAAGACATCCGGGGTTTAAGTACACATGGAATTAGGCTAAAGGGGTAGAGACATGAATGAAAAACCATGACAACAGACAAGGTGGGTGGAGACATGAGTTTGTGATCAAAAGTCCGGGGAGAGCAGCGGAGACAAACACACAATGGAATCATGGATCTGGAGTGCCATCTGGCGGCTTTTGCTGGCAACTCCAGCTGAGGTGTTACAGCAATACTCATGACATTTCACCAGCTTTCAAATTTTAATAATTAATAACAGGTAATACTAAATTCTTGTTTTTCTGCAAGTGTCATGTGTCATGCTCAAATAAATAAATAAATAAATAAAGTTATGATTTACAGGTAAAATTGCAAATATCAACACAATTTAAATCCAAGTATACAATCAAAAACTCTTTGACTGTCATGACTGAGGCAGAAGCGTTCGGATCCAAATGCACAAAATCTTTAATCAGTGGTCAGCAGGCAGGGTCAAGAGAAAAGGCAAACAGGAACAATAGAGGCAATACAAGAATCGTGGTCAAGGACAAAAACACAGGTCGAGGCAGGCAGCAAACAATCACAATAGACGGTAAACAGAACGAGGTCAAACACAAAAACAAATCACAGGAATGAACGCTTGGTAAAGAGCCTAATAGAGTCAATACTTCGCAAATAACAGAGGATGTAAATAGTGAGTGAGCATGGGTGTGGTGATGATACAATAGCTGAAGGTGATGATTGCTGAATGTGAACAGGTGTGGGTGTGCAGTGCATGCTGGGAAATAGAGTCCAAAACAGAATCAGTCCAAGGGGTTTGAGGTGATGCGGGTGCCCTCTAGTGGAGCTTGAGGGCACACATTACATAGCCCCCGCTCTAAGGAGCGGCTTCCAGATGCTCAGGAACAGAAAGTCTAGGAGGGTGGTGAATCGGGGGCAGAACGGTAACTTGAGAAGGGGGAGGGATGGCGGGTTGAGTTCTCGACGACGTCACACAGCCCTCCAGGGCAGAACAGGAGACCGAAAGGTGGCTTAGGTGACAGGAAAGCCCTCCTGGGAAGAACTGGTGACAGGAACGCCCTCCAAGGTGGCTTAGACCACAGGGACTCCCTCCAGGGCGGGACAGAAATCAGAGGTGATATCTCAGGCAGAGCAGGTCGGACTGGTACAAAGAGCATAAAGACGTTAGTTTTGGCCCAGACAGTACCTGCTCATGGTTCCTTGGTAGAACAGGGCAGATCAGGCGGACCGGGAACTCTCCGGGAAGGAGCCGGCGGCGGATCATCCAGTAGAGGCGCCCTCCAGGGTGGGTCTGGAGACGGTGACACTTTCCAGGGTCGAGCAGGTGGTGGTGGCAACCTCCGTGATGGGTCAGGTAAGGTAAGACACTCTTGTAGTGTGGGTTCTGGTCGTATCTTGGGACTGGACCACGGCACTCCTGGCCGTAACTCGGACACCAGACCTGACAACGGCTCTCTTGGCTGTGACTCGGGGCTGGTACCCGACAACAGCGGACTGGAATCCGCGGGCATTTGGATCGGCACTCCTGGCCGTGATTCGAGGCTGGTACCCAACAACAGTGGACTGGAATCTGCGGGGATTTGGATCGGCACTCCTGGCCGTGATTCGACAACCGGACCTGACAACGGCCCTCCTGGCCGTGATTCGAGAATGGGACCATACAACGGCTCTCCTGGCTGTGATTCGAGGCTTGGACCCGACAATGGTTCTCCTGGCTATGATTCGGGGATTGGGCCTGGAAACTGCAGACTGGAATCCGCGGGAATTTGGATCAGCTCTCCTGGCCGAAACCGAGAACGACTCTGCTGGTTGTGATTCTGAGACTGGACCGGTCAGCGGCTTTCCTGGCCGTAACTCTGGGACCGAAACCAACAACTGGAATGACTGCTCGAGAACCTCCGTGTCTGAGGCCGAGCACGGAAAGGGTTCAGCGACCAGAATGAACCGACTTAGAGGTCATGCAGCCACCAGCAGAACCTTCGGAGAATCTACGACCCAAGTCGACATCTCCGAAGGTCGTGCAACAACTGGCGGAACCTCTGTGGCTGGAACAGGGTTGACCGAGGGTGCCATGGTATGAATAATTGGGCCTGGAGATTGTGCAGCCACCAGTGAAACCTCTGGAGAATATACAGCCACAGCTGATGTCTCCAGGTGTTGAGAAGCCACTGGTGGAACCTCTAGGGCGTGATCGGCCAGAGCCTGTTCGGGTCGAGGCTCTGGAGTGACAGTACCGGCAGGTATGGTATCGGGTGATAGGTGTGTGCACTGTATGTTCTGGACCATTGCCGTCACCGACATCATAGGTGGGTCTGCCAAGCTGGATGCCATTTGTCTCCGTCCGAGTTGGAACTTGATTCTGACAGTCCTTTTGTGCAGTGGCTCTGGGGTGGTAGCCATTCTGTGTAGTGGCTGGGGCTCTGGAATGGCAGCCATCTTGGGTTGTGACTCTAGCTGAGGACTGGTGGCCATCTTGTCTGCTGACGGTGATTGAGACATGGTGGCCATCTTGTCTGCTGACTCTGGCTGAGGTAGGGTGGCCATCTTGTCTGCTGACTTGGGCTGAGGCAGGGCGGCCATCTTGTCTGCTGACTTGGGCTGAGGCTGAGCGGCCATCCTGTCTGCTGACTTTGGCTGAGGCTGAGCGGCCATCTTGTTTGCTGACTTTGGCTGAGATATGGCGACCATCTTGTGTAGTGGATCGAGTGTGACAGCCATCTTAAACAGTGGTTCGGGTGTGACAGCTGTCTTGTGCAGTGATTCGGGTGTAGCAGCCATCTTGTGCAGCGGCTCAGATGTGGCAGACATCTTGTGCAGCGTTTCTGTTGTGGCAGCCATCTTGTGCAGCGGCTCAGGTATGGCAGATATCTTGTGCAGCGGTACAGATGTGACACCCATCTTGTGCATTGGTGATGGTTGTGGTTGTGGAGTGACGATCGCTGGGCAGTGGTCTCTCTGCCTATCGTACTCAAGAGGGATATCCTCCTTCACCTCCCCTACCGTAAGTGCAGATCCACAGCAAAATAAAACAAAGTCTATTAACTCCGCCAGAGACCATTTGGGATCATATTCACAAACGGAGACATATTTCCGGGTCCAGTCAACTCAAAAAACAGTCCTTGAATAATTCTTCGTCTCCAGATACCAGATGGCTGATCGCTAGAAATTCCTCCACATATGACTCAATATGCCTTCCTTGTTGAAAACGGCACAGTGAGAGTGTCCTCCTGATTATCTTGCCATGGAGGTCGGAAGATAACTGCTGGATCCTGTTTGGCGAAGTATTCTGTCATGACTGAGGCAGAAGCGTTCGGATCCAAATGCACAAAATCTTTGATCAGTGGTCAGCAGGCAGTGTCAAGAGAAAAGGCAAACAGGAACAATAGAGGCAATACAAGAATCGTGGTCAAGGACAAAAGCACAGGTTGAGGCAGGCAGCAAACAATCACAATAGACGGTAAACAGAACGAGGTCAAACACAAAAACAAATCAGGGGAATGAACGCTTGGTAAAGAGCCTAATAGAGTCAATACTTCACAAATAACAGAGGATGAATGTGACGGTTAAATAGTGAGTGAGCATGGGTGTGGTGATGATACAACATGTGGGGAATCAACCATCTATATTGCACAGAGTCATTAATTAACTTCCTCACTGACCAACGAGACAATAACCATCTCTTCCCACTGGCGCCAGGATGTCTCAACAATCACCCCTTTTTGGAAAAAGGGGGAACATCCTTGATAGGTTTTATGGCTCCGGGAGATATGGATGCTGTCAAAGACACAACTGACCAAACATCGACCCAAGAAATAACGCACCAAAGGGGCTCTTCGTGACACTAATGCAATTAACACGAGAGCGCGAATGTCATGAGGATTCAGACCATCTGCTCTTAAGCATGAACTTTGACCATGCCCAGTGTAAATTTCGGACAGAAGGACGTTTCACGTCCACATGCTTTTATTCATGGATTGGGAAACTCACCCGAAGCGCTACACGTGCGTGACCTAGGTCAGCCGCAGAACTCGGACATTCCTGCACGTAACACACAGAAATTTGCTCGTTGTTCTCATGTTCCCAAACCAAGAGAATAGAGACGACGCGTGCAGCTGGAATAGGGAATAACTGTTTATTATAT
>JAUCMR010000032.1:6349510-6366869 GCA_032357425.1 Enteromius argenteus
TCTCTTTTTATTCATTTAAGGGTCATTGTAGCTGATGATTATAATAATAATAATGATA
The DNA here is from genome assembly GCA_032357425.1 of Enteromius argenteus. NCBI lineage: Eukaryota > Metazoa > Chordata > Actinopteri > Cypriniformes > Cyprinidae > Enteromius > Enteromius argenteus. The sequence continues at coordinate 6,349,569 of JAUCMR010000032.1, forward strand.
GTTTAATACCGTACACCACGAAACCGTGATATTTTCTGAGACGATTATCATATCGTGAAAATCTCATACCGTTACAACCCTACTACTCACATTATTCAGGTAATTGTCATCACAGTTTTATTGATGTTTTTTGTGTTTTGTGTTTACCTTATGTTGTATGTTGTGCACTAATACCAAAAAAAAAGAAAAAAGAAAAAGAAGGGCCACCATAGAACCATTGCCTCGCCCTGCCACAGCTATGGAAGCCATTTCTTAGTCCTTGTCCTGCCCTGTTACCACCTGCGACCTCGCAGCCTGCTCTGTCCCGGCCGAAGAGGCTGTCATCTCTCTGTGCTCTCTCTTACAGTCACATCAGCTCTTCCTCTACTTCTGCTCCACGGTCCAGGTCCTCCAAAGCTTCACTGTCTGTCTCCACTTCACGGACCTGGTCCCCTGTACATTCCCCAGTTCTGTCTCTGCGTCGACTCTCTTCTGGACATTGGTTTATTCTCGTCTCTGAGCATCTAGAAGCCGCTGCTTCGGGAGGGGCTAAGTCACGATATCCAGCTGGAGTCCCTCATTATTTCCACCAGAGGGCACTCCAGCCAGATCTGTGCTCCGGCTCATGAACTGCATTACCCATCATGCTGCATCCCTGGGACTGATCACATCCAGACCTGCACCTCATTCACACACACACCTGCCCCTCATTACCACACCCATTTATTGATTACACACACACACATAAAAGCCAGTCTGACACTTCAACTCACAGCGAAGTTTTGATTTTCCATGTCTATCAATTCTGAGCGTTCATTCCCCTGTTTTTTTGCCTGTTTTCTCTGTGGACTGTTGATCTGGATTGTGATTGTTTGCTGCCTGCCCCGAAATCTGCCTGTGTACCTCGACCTTGATTCTGAATGTCGGTGTTTGACCCTGCCTGAACAATCTCTCTAATAAACAATCTGCAAATGGAGCCGCACACCTCTGTCTCCTTCGTTACAATGATTAATCTTGGATTAAAATAAAGTCAATGTAATGAAAATCTATTATTCCTGTATAAATAAAAGAAAGCACTTAGGACACATAGTAAGCATTTTAAATTCTCTTTTGCAGTCTTCAGGTGAACATCAGTAACATGTCAATACAATAATTATTCAAGCCAACAAAATTACATTTTGGATTTTTAATTCCTCAATAATTTTGTCTTCCAAATTGTTTATGTGAAATTTCTATAAAGGCATTTACCACAGACACCATACTATGACGGCGTTTTAGTGCCACCAGAAAAAAAAAAAACTACGAGATTAAACTACAAGATTAAAGTCGTAATATTACGAGATTAAAGTTGAAATACTACGAGATTAAAGTCGAAATACTAAAAGAATAAAGTCGAAATATTACGAGAATAAATTCAAAGAGTTATGAGAATAAAGTTTAAATGTTTCCAGAAAATCTTTAAAGTTAAAGTTATAATATTTAGTATAGTGCACTTGCAAATGGCCCGGATTCAGAGAAGGCCACTGGAATTTAGGCATATTTGAATATTGTTCATTCATTTTACTGGGAGATCTAAGAACTCGCGGAAACCGCTTAATTTCAAGAATATGATATTTATTAAAAGACTGAACAGGAACACCTTTTTATCTTAACATCAGCTCACACACTCAGTCAACATTCCTTTGGGGGGCGCTGTAGCTCTCTTATTTAACCCTTTTTAATACACTACAAAGGCATTTATGTGGGATTATTAGCAGAAATTATATCATGTGTAATATTCGCAGGGACAATATGCTTGGAAATAATATTTCAAGTCTTCCATTGGATTCGTTGTGCCACCCAATAGCAATAAGATTTGTCCCTTTAGTACTTTTAAAACAAAGTCTCAGCTTTCAGTTTTATAGCGAAACACAAATTGTGTCTTACACCTATGTGCTGTTCAAGCTCTTTACTGATCAGATCGCTGTATTATATATATTCATTATTTGTAGCATGCCAGACACCCAGCAGTAATGTTCTGCTTTGTTGTTTTGATATAAAATTAATGTTTTTTTCCTCTTTGTTTCAAGTGTATAGCAAGATATAAAAGTGAAGGAACATCAGAAGACATGGGAAAACAGGCTATAGACTAATATATAATGAAGTCATTGTAATCAGGAAAATTATTGATTTACACTGCCGGTTAAACTAAAGCGATTTCAGCTATATGACAGGCTATATATATATGTCATGTTGTAATATACATATTGTTTGTATTTTGCTACAAAACTGGCAGATTTTGAAAGCATAGAATATCTCCGGGTGCTCCCAATCTAGGCCGACTTTATTCTCGTAATATTTCGTCTTTATTCTCGTAATATTTCGACTTTTATTCTCGTAGTATTTTGACTTTTATTCTCGTAATATTTCGACTTTATTCTCGTAATATTACGACTTTAATCTCGTAGTTTTAGATTTTTATTTTTTTTTGGTGGCACTAAAACGCCATCGTACCATACATCACAAATAAAGCAGCAAACTTTCTATTTGAGACCTATAGGAAAATAATAATATCAGTGGTACTACAAAATATCACACCCTATTGAAATACTAAAATTAAATATAATCACATGTCATAATTTACATGTGATGCACATGAAAAGCAGTGGTTCAGCAACACAATGAAATCAATACAGTTTATGTGAGTTTATGTCCCTATTAAGATAGACAAACATTATTTACAAAATGGTTTATACACAGTTTCATATTTTTATAGCAATTAGATTACAAAGAAATATCTGAATCAAAGTGGTTTCAGAATTTTAAACATAAACAAATAGACTAAATTAGTAATAAAGATAACATTGAAACTATTGGTAATTATTTGAAAATAAACTAACTACAACATCATGCAAATTAAAGTTGCAATACTGCAACGTTTGCTCTGTGTCTATAATGTTATGTGGCCTTGCATGCCACTGTGACATGATACAATCATGACTTCTAAACAGCCTTTATTGTGATTTCCTGTGAAGCAACTGCAATTTCTGTTTTTTGCTCTTTCTCTTCTTTTATTTTGTGTAATAATATATAGGTGCATTTAAAAAAAATTGAATATCATGAAAAGTGCAAGGTGAATGCATGATTGTGTCTCAGTGCTCCACGTCTATCCCCGAACACAAGCAAATCTAAATTTAACTCTAGATAAGCTGATGTCATCCACATGAGTTTTGCGCTGTCAAACTCTTTATAAATGTTTGTTCACAGTGCACATTGTCATTTATACATGACCATGGCTCAATAATAGAACCTTTTTTGTCAGTAAGTATTACAGCAAGATCATGTAACAATCGTAACAATTGTAATCGATTTAATGACCTTCAATTATGTAAACTGACATTGTATATTTTTATGGCTACATAAATATTTTAAGTTTATTGCTAACACTTTACAAGAAGGTGTCATTTGTTAACATTAGTTAATGTATTCATTAACAAACAATGAACAATACACTTATTTATTTATTTAGTATTTATTTATCTTTGCTAATGTTAGTTAATAAAAGTACAACTATTCATTGTTTATTCATGTTAGTTCACAGTGCATTAACTAATGTTAACAAACACAACTTGTGATTTTAATATTGCATTAATAAATGCTGAAATTAGCAGTAACTAAGATTAATACATGCTATAGAAGTGTTGTTCATTCTTAGTTTGTATTAACTAATGTTAACTAATGAACCTTATTGTAAAGTGTTACCAGTTTATTGATAATGTATGCTATATACAAATATTGAGAATATATGTCAGTGCAATCTCTAAATAACTTGGGACATAACAGTCACATTCATAATCTTAAATGAAACTAACCAATTTTCCAATTACTTACATTTTTGCTGTTTATTTGTATTTTGTTTATTTAAGGATCATTCATTATTTATGTGTGTGTTTTTGTTATCTAATTGTTTTTCAGATGTGCACACAATGGCCACTATGAACACCAGTGGCTATGAGCAGATGCAACTGATCCAAGCTGACCCCATCCGGAGGAACATTTCACTGGCGATGACCCAGATCTTTGTGTGGCCCTTCATCTACCTCACCTTCCTCATGCTCTTGATATTCTCCAAGAAAGAGACTTTCAGAACAGAGACACGTTATATATTGTTTGGCCATTCTCTCCTGGTAGACCTAATGTTTCTCTTTCTGACAGATTTTGTGGTGCTCTTATCATACAACTTTGTTTTAATACCTTTGCACTTGTGCATCCCCATCTGTATGTTAATGGAAGCGATTACAGCATGTGCACCCCTGACTATCATAGCCATGTGTGTGGAGCGTTATGTGGCCATTTGCATGCCGCTGCGACACCAGGCGATCTCCACCTCTAAAAGAGCCCTAATAGTGATTTTAATGATTTGGATCCTGAGCTCCATAAACCCCTTTGTTGATATGTTCATCCTCATTAGCACTGTCTCTCGTGAATACTTGTCTCAGCTTACACACTGCCACTATGAGATTATGATTCCAGAAAAGATTCGTCACTTTGCTAGGGGTATGTTGTATATTGTGGGGCTTGTGTTTATTTTGATCATTGAAATCTTTTGTTATGTAATGATATACCTTGCTGCACGTGCAGCTTCTGGTGACAATAAGAAGTCAGCATCAAAGGGGCAGCGCACCATTTCTCTTCATATCCTTCAGCTGTTTTTGTGTACGGCTGAGGTCATGTGTCCTTACATTGAGGCTGTAGTTATGCAGTATGATATTCAAACATACCTGACTGTCCGTTTCATAAATTTTCTTGCATTTAGTATCACTTCTAGAGCAGTAAGTCCTCTTGTCTATGGCTTTAGAGATGAGAAATTCTATGCAGCTATGGTTTATTATATCAGATGCAAAAACAACACCATCTCAGCTGACACAATTAAACAATCATGATTATCTTTTAGTAAAGTTTTTATTATTAATAATTCAGTCAAACTACATGGTTTTTAATGTTTTAAGATTGCCTGTGTGATTTTAACAGGCATAAATTTATATACAAATGTATGTCGAGTTATTTGTATAATACAACACATTCTTTAGAATTTTTGTTTTGATAGAGTAAACGCATTAAGAGTGGTGAACAAGTACTCCACAATATTCCATGTAAATAATAATAATAATAATAATAATAAAATCAAAATAAAATGGACCATTCAGAGTTTGTATTTGACTGGCCACCAGAATCTTTGTAAGGTGCCTCTCACATTCAGTATATTGTTTAATAGCGACCTCTGTTGGCCGGATTAAGCATTATTAATGGAATATTTGTTTACATCACTTGCTTTATATTCACTCACATGATTGTTTAACATCAATTCTTTGATCGTAAGAATTATCTCATGATTGCATGATTGTTGTGAAATTAATGCAATCTGCAACATGTAGGCGAACCTGTGGATTTTATATTCATTCTGAGCCCCTGTATTTATCAAAATAAGTGTAATCATATGATCAATCTTGGATTACTATGTAAAAAAAGCTTTAATACATTCTTATATTATAATACTATAAATGTGTAACTTTTGTGATTGTAAAATGATTGTATAACTGCATGACTGCATACAATTTATTTATTCATTTACATTTTAATTTTATTATTTTTTTTAACTTATTTTAATTACCTTTTAATTTGTATTGTTTCCCTCATATGTTCATGTTCTGATGTTTGTCTGTTATCTGTTTCTTTCTGACATTATTTATATCAGTGTTTTTAATGAAACTAATTTTTTCTGTATAAATAAAATAAAAGAAAGCACTCAGCACACATGACAAACATTTTAAATTGTCTTTTGAAGATTTTTTTTCTTTCTTTCTCAGTCTTTCAAATGCTTAACTTCTACATATTTACTCTTACTCTCAGTTTAATATCAGTGATTACTACAAGTATCATAATCCATAATTTAAACACAGTACATGAAAGATATTGTGTTTTGGAAACATTATCAAATCAGTACAGTTTATATGCTGTTGTTCATTTCCTTTTTAGGAATGTGCTGCAGTATGTAGAAATAAATAGCCTAAATGAGTAATGAAGATAAAGTTGAAACTATTAGCAATTATTTGAAAAATAAATCACCTACAACATCAGGCAAATTAAAGTTATGAAAATGCCAGCATGTTTGTTACATGTCTATAATGTTATGTGGCCTTGCACACCAATGTGACATGATGCAATCATGCCTTCCAAACAGCCTTCGTTGTGATTTCTGTGTATTCTTCTGATTTGGACCCTGAGCTCTATAAACTCCTTGTTTACCTGTACATTCTTATTCTGCTGCCTGAGATAAGTATACTTTCTGAACTTGCCTGAGAGTTTCATAACTCAAGGGTCTTCATTTTGTTGTGTACCTTTTCTTTTAAAATACTGTGTAAAAGGGTTTTAAACGTCTTTTGGAAGCAAATGGTTTAAGGGAATAGGTTTTGTACACTATTAAACATTTACCAAACAGACAACTTGATCTTTCACTATGCAATATATATATATAATATTTTCCCTTCAATATATCCATTCATGTGTGTGCATTTATATATACATAATAAATACACACAGTGCACACACATATATATTACATACACAAAAACTTTTATTTTAAATGCGATTAACTCTGATTAATTATTGCCCAGCTCTAATATATACATAATCTATATATATATATATATATATACACACACACACACACACACAAAATGTTCAGTAAGAAGAACAGAAAATTTCCCTACATATGCTTCAGTTTTTCCTAACTTATTGTTCCTCTGCTGCAAAAGTTTCCTTATAGCTCTTGAGGCATAACAACATGAACAGTAGGCCTACAAATACTCCTGTTTCCCAGCATGCTGATAATGAAGACTTAAAGTATTAAGTTAAAGTATTCAGATGTAAACACTCAGTAGGTTCCTCATGTTGCTGTGATAGATACATTTTTGCCCACTAAGTTTTTTTTCTTATCATGTTGACTTGTTTTTCTGCCAGACCCCTTTAAGACATGCCATGCCATGCTGCTCATCAATTTCTGTGCCTGTTATGTTCTCAAAGCATGTTTTGTGATTGCTGGAGGTGTGTGATACCATGTGCTGCAGCTCAACCACTAAGAGCTCGCTAGTGTTTACCACAGCCTGTTACAACCTTTGTGCTGACGTAGTGTTTAAATGTGCGTCAAACTAATCTTTCCTTGAACTTAAACCGTTAAAATCAAGATTAAAGGTCTGAATAAACGGATCAATAGACTGCATGGAGGGCAGAGTCCTGTAGCAGTATATAAATACTGCTGGACAAAGGCTGTCAACTTAAAATATTGAAAAGCTTTGCATAAAGGCAAACACAGGCTAAAGGGATACACCTAAGTATTTTTATTATTAGTAGTAAAAGACTGTAAGGCAGTATGCAGGCTTTTAGAAACTGCGGTTTGTGTGCTAGTGGGAATCTTCTTAAAGGCCGGACCGACTTCCTGGTCGCCAGAAGAAACATGGCCGTCCTGCGACTGAGTGCTGCATGCGTTCAGCTTCTCAAGTAAGACTGCGTTCACATTTTGCAAAGAGTTGTAGAAGTGGGTGTTACGACGTTATTTTCAGATCTATGCTCAGTCTAATTTTATATATATATAATTACAGGGACAAGGCTAACGTGTTCTGCAAAAGCCCCGTTCACCAGCGTCTCCTGCGCCTGCCAGAGGTTGCCCGATCCAATACAGTCGCGTTAAGTCTCGGCAGCAGCCTTTGTGCGGTTCCTTTTACACAGGTGAATGCATAAACGTTTAAATGTTGCATACAAGCTAATAGACAGTGAACAAATTACAAACTTGCAAAACGCTCGTACAGAGAGCGTAACAGCGTGAATTTGTATGGATATGGAGACGACTCTGATTCGTCGATTCAGTACTGTCGCATTAATCACTTTTTTGCCAGCTGATTCTTTTTTTTTGCTTATTGAATGCTGCTTTAATGCAGTCAGTCACATTAAAGCAAAAAAAACAATACATCAGAAGTAGTTATTCTAAAATTGCAGAGGTCTGGTATGTAAAATTTTTTTCCAGAATACTACTTTTTACAAGAAAACTTTTAGTTCATGATAAGTTTAGGGTTATAAGAGTCATGTTAATTCACCTCCCGCTCCTCCTCCGACTCTTATTTCTAAAAGTTGATTCACTAAGAAGAATTGGCTCGTTAGAATTACGCTACACTTGTCGCGCTGTATGTTTATTATTCACGGAAAGGAGTCATTTTGGAAGAGGGGTGGTATAGAGCAACATGGTTTATGTTTTGCACCATTGTGACAAGTGTAATAAAATGCATCCCTTTTTTCTTCAGCAAGTTGAAAACCTCTCACATGAATCCCTGATTCGTCGGGCCTCATGTCTAGTCACAGACAGTGCCAACACTTATCTCTCTCAGACCACACTGGCTCTTGTAGATGCCCTCACACAATATGCCAAGGTAAGACTTGTAAACGATGCATCTGTAACCTTAAGTTCATTTAGTGAACTTATTTTCGCCATTATTAGATGACTTAATTGCTGACAAAGGTGTTATTCTTATATAAGGTGTTATTCTTATATATATATATATATATATATATAACAAATGAAGTAATTTGACCATATTTATCTTTCTCAGGCACTACATACACTCATTGCCCTTCAGAAGCGATACATAACCTCAATAGGAAAACTGACCCCTGCTGAAGAGGACAGCATTTGGCAGGTGATCATTGGCCAGAGAGTGGAGGTAAATGCTGCTCCTATAAATATTTATTTACTTTTTGTAGAACAAGGTCTGCTTTAGTTATCTAAGTGTTGTTTACATTTTGCAACAGCATGGATCTTAATTATCTTGTGGATATCAAAGTAGCCTAGTTATATTTAATTTTAGAGAATACTTGATTTCAGGGTGTTCAGTGTGTGTTTTGCTTCTTTTTTTTAAGGTTAGTGATAGATTGGAAGAATGCAGACACTTTGAGTCAAATTGGATGAATGCCATCAACATTTGTGAGTTGTCAGCAGAAGCAGCCTACAATTCAGGTATGTTTATACGTTTTCCTTAATTATTAGACTTTTATCTATTATTAAAAAAACAATTATGACAACTGATTCATCCTTAATATTTTACAGGAGCAGAGCATGCATGCACAGCAACAAAGACTACTCTGCAGGTGGCACAATGCAAGGTGGAAGAGCTTAAAAAGATCTCTAAAGAAGCTGAGAAAAAACTGGCTGAAACGAAAGCAGAAGAAATCCAGAGAATGGCTGAATATGCCTCCAGCATTGATAATAATGATCTGGAAGATATTCCAGAGGCCTACCTTCGTGAAGACTAGAAAAACTACATGTGTTTGTGACATTGGTATTCTGTAGCCAGCAGTGAATCACTGAGTATGACTGAATCAGGAATGCACCTGATTATGAATTTGCAATCAGTATTGGTTATGGAATTGAAGCGCTGCTTTTGAAGGCCTCATTGAATTGATATAGTTGATGATCAAAACGATAGAGCAGGTAAAAGAAAAACTTTAAGTGATTAATGCAGCTTGTAAGACACACATAAAATGTATGTAGAGGTGAAACCTGCAAAGAAATTCCTTTGTAAGTAACATTAATTTAGTATTTGTGTATATATATATGTATATATTTTCATATTGTTTATTTTTTTTGCCGTTACATGTGTCTTAATGCAACAATTAAATCATATCACATGTTGTGATATTCCAGTGTATACAAAGTTACAATCAATGTGTTTTATATTTGTAGAGATCATCTGTTATTTATTATCCTAATAAAAGGAAAATTTATTTTGAAGCACTTTTGCAAAATGTGTGAATCCCAATCAATTATTATTATTATGTTATTGAATTATGGTCCCTGCAAGTTTGACAACGAGTCAACGGTGTTATTGCATTGTCCAATGCATTATAAAAAAATCGTCCGCGCGCAAACTCTAATTAAATTACATTAGCACTTACTGTAACTTGAGTTAAGATGCTTTTGTTTTGTCAGTTTGATGTATTAGTTCACAGTTTTGACCAACAGAGGGCAATGTCATGCTTTTTAGGAAAAAGGGAAAAAGTTTGGCTGCTTGAACGTGGATATACGACGTAAAAATAATTGTAATTCAGTCTAATTACAGTACAGAAGTCTGTTATTAACTCTAAACAAATAGCGTAATAGTAAATGGACACCCAAAATAGATTTCTGTAATAATTTAATCAACTTCTTGTTCCAGACCGCTGATTTATTATTGCAGCTTTTTCTATATTTAATAGATGACTATACAATTGTCATTCTCGACAATATCTACGTTTGTGTTCTACAGATGATGTAAAAATGATCAGGTGATAGCTGAACTCTTTTCTTTTCTTTTCGACTCTCAGTGTCACAAATTATATTTAATACAGGTTTCAAGAATTTAAAATAATTGTATTATTTTTTTTCGTGTACAGCAGTGTTGCATATTACTTTCCTACAGACATCGAAATTTTGTTTATTAAGGATTGATCTGGCCAGCATTTATAATGAGATTTCTCTAAGGGATTTCCTCTGTTAAAGGTCCCCAATTTAGATTCTCAGTTAACTCAGGGGCCCTCAGAAAAATTCTTGCTAGATTTTCTCTTCATAATAGTTACCGTTCAGAACAAACTATCATGCTACACTGTATAAAGATCAGCTAAAAAGTTAATTAAAGAAATTAAAGAAAAAAGAAAATGTTAATTATCAAACACTTAGAAATGTCATAGAATTTGATATGTTTCCTCTTTGAACTCCACCAAAATATTTGTTTGTCTGTGCATCAAGTTCCAGAAGTCTTTGCATTTTAGTGAGAGAAGAGTTACTTTCTGAAGAGGGCAAATAAAAATGATTGATTGGTGTAAATGGCACCACTCAGCTGGGGATTTATCACTCTTGGAAAACACAAGGATGGAAAGCGTGCCCAGCATGGCTCACTCTTTAATCTGAGTGAACCAGGCGACATCTCCCAGCACCCCATTGAGCCAAGCCATTCCAATATATATAGCCTACTTTTGTAATGTTACAATGAACATTTTAGCTAACGCATTCCAGCATGAGCAAATGAGGTTAAAGAATCTGTAATAGTAGTCCTGGCAACAACACAGATGAACAGCCTATATTAGACGATTGAACATGAATCGATTAAAGGAGCTTCAAAACATCCCTGGACACCTTTTCGCTTTTTGACTTAGTGCAGCCTTAGTTTCTCCATTTATTAGCTGTTGCTATCATAATTTCATGAATCGTTTGTGTCTGAAAGAGAGTAAACGCTAACAGAATTGCAAGGCTCCGCATTGTTGACGGGTTTATTTTTAGTCGGAAACCGCTGCTGGACTGAAGGTACCGCCCACGCGCGGTTCGGCTGCTGTGGATCATTTGGTTCAACAACGAGCAGGAACTCACTACTGCAGTCTGAAACCATGGCAGAGAAAGTAAGACACGTCTTTGGGAATAGCACGTTTTTCCACGGACATCTACCTCTCATTGGGCTTCTGTTAGGCGTCTGCAATGGTGGGTAATTCATCTTTTCCAGAATGATAACGTGTCAGCTTGTATTTACATGCAAGTTTGCGTTGAAGTTTACGTAGCGAGTTTGCATGGGATGTCTGCGGTAGCATGAGTAAATGCTCCGTAAGCTAATAAAGTTAAATTAACTGTTAAACTAACAATAGAAAGCTCTTTCTCTTCTTTTCACAAGTATTTTTTTTTATCTGAAAATGCGCAGGAGAAGCGTCAAATACTACCTATATTATCGTTAATACACTTTAATTGGTATTTATTTTCTTGATCTAACTTTTTAAAAATCTTTTTATTTAGCTATTTGTTTTTTTCAAGTTTACAATATCACATTATTACACATTTAATTAATAGCAACTTGATGCATTCAGTCATTTTTGCCTGTTTTTATGGCTTATGTTACATAAGTAACATACATAAGTGTCTATGTCATATTAATATCTAAATGAAATGTCCAAACTAAATAAACAGCTAAGTGAAAGGGCAGCAGTTACCAAGGTAATGCATCCATTCCAATAGGTGTCAGTATAAAGTTTAAAATCACTAGCTTAAAACTGAGAACTTAACATTAACAAAAACTTACTAAGTGCATCCCAGTATGTTTTGTACCATCTTGTGTGTCACTTAGAATTTCCAAAAAGAAAAGCCACATATTAAATACCCAAATGATGCATTCTTGGAACAACCTTATGATGTTATTTGTATGTGATGTATTTTTTTTTTTTTGTAGTCACAATAATGAAGATAAACAATAAAGCTGCTGCTAATAAACAATAAAGATTAGAACAATAATGTTCTAATCATCTCAAGAAAATGGACCATTCGGCATTTTAGAAATATATATATATAATTTCAATTGTTCCCACAATGTTTTTATAGCATACATTTGTTACCTTATTTGCTAGTGCATAGTATATTGTATTTCTTTTGGGATACAAATTCTATGTTCAGTGAAGATACAGATTCCACTGTCTTGTTTACGAAAAACTCGGCCTGATGAATCAGAGTGAAATGGTCCTAAAAAGTGTTTGTGTAAAAGTATCTGATGTAGAACAAGTGAAAGGGTGGGTGTGTTTAAGCAAGAGGGTTGAGGGCCTACTTTGGTGCCCGAGAGGAAAAGGCCTGAAGCCGCAGAGTCTGGAAGTATTGACCTGTTATTGGGCGCTCTGCCAGTGGCACCTTCCACTTTTGTTTCCTTAAATATTAGGTTAAAATAGGAGAAACTCTCCGACTGCCCTTTAGAAAAACACTGCAAGAGGAAGTGGTACATTAAACAGACTGACTATAATCATATAGTGTGTAGCCCAATGGGAAGGGTGGAAAAATGCATGCAGCATGCAACTCCAAGCATAAATAAAGCATTTGCAAAATAGCAGGGTTAGGTCATGGGTCGTGCTAGTTCGCTTTGACAGACTAGCTGCTAATGTTGGCTTTCTGCAGGTCAGACAGGAGAAATGCTGACTTAAGTAATAAGAAACATAAGGGGATGTAGAATTAATGATTACCACCAGAGTATAGTGCAGGCTGTGTCACTGAATTTAAATCTATTTAGAAGTAATATTTAAGAGGTTTTGTTTAGTTGCATAATCATTTGCAATCGTTAAATTGTATTTATCTGCAATATAGCATTTTGGTCTGGGCTGATCTTTTCATGCATGCATCATAAAATCAAACGTGCATGTAATTTGAAGAGAGTAAATTGTAAATTCAGTAGTTTGATTTTTTAGCAGTGTGCAAATTGATTGCGAGGGTCATTTTAAGTATACATTAAGTTGTCAGGCGATTTGTTGCGGTCACTATCGGCAAATGACATGCAGGCTAATACAGGGTCATGTAAGGACAGAGTGTAGTGATATAGCCTCGCTGCTGCTGTAGATTGAGAAATATCTATGTTATGGAAATACAGTCAGCAAGTGTCACTCTGACCGGACAAATTAGACCAAGGTGAAAGCAATGCAGGCTCAGCTCCTCCATCATGCAGGTAATGCGTCACAAAAATATAGGCTAGCCCGTGTTATTTCCTTGCTGCATGCTGAATGGATCAGCCAGACTGTGATTTAGGTTAATTTGTGATTTTAGGTTTTCGATTGGCTTCACTCTTAACTGTTTTGTATGGAGCATAGAAGAAGCCAGTGCATGTCAATAGTGATCCTAAATGCATGCTTACATTCATAGGCCAATTTAGATGGACTGACTCTTCTTTATTATGTTTGCTGCATCATCCAGCCTGTATTTGTGCTTAATTTTAATCTCACTTAGCCTACATAACTGCAGGCTGAAATATGACAATAATATTAAAATATTAATTTGAAGGAGGTCCATCAGGAAATAACTATTAGACGTTTTGAACCGAGGCAGCGCAAGCCATGACCGCAGAGAAGCATTTTGCTGTGAATGTCTTCCATCCTGGAAGATGTGATAATCAGAGGCTCTGTAACTGGGCTGCTCTCCATTAAACAATGTAATGCAGTAACCTTCGGCCTTAGGAAAGTGCTGTTCCTTGTTTTAAGTGTATTTACTTTGTTGAAAAGACCAAGATGGCTGATGGCTTTTTTGGGTGATGGATTTCCTGTCAGACTTCTTAACTAGCTGGCTTCTCCTGGTCAACCAGCTTCATCAGAGCACCAAGCTAGTAAAATGTGGTGTTGGTGAATATGATAATGTAACAGATGTGATGTTTCACTTTAGGTTTCTTCAAGCCAGAATTGGGTCTGTGGCCTAAAACATTACTGGAGACATTTTTCCGGATCTATTAATTATTCATTAAAAAATGAGGTTCATACATACTGTGACTCTTTTCTGAATTAGATTCAGTTCAATATTGTCTGGAAACATAAAGTAATAAAACAAATGTCAGGGTGATACTGTCCTGATAACATAATGAAAATTTTTTTTTTTTAAATAAAACAACACAATTGTTGAGAGAGAGAGAGAGAGAGAGAGAGAGAGAGGGAACAGAAACATATTGAGTAGTTTAGCATTTATAATTTCATTTAAGTTTAATTAGAGTATGTCAAGGTTAATAAATATGTCACACAGTAAGAATATTATTTAGTGTTATTTTAGTATCCCTTTTAATATTCATATTTTGAATACATTTGTATTTTTATATATTTTCGTTTTTAATTTTCATTTTTTATTAATTTTTAATTTAAGTTATATGGCATAAAATTTGAGAAATTATAAATAAAATAAATGTATATATGTACATATAATTTATTTTATTAGATCTAGTTGACAAGGCAAAATTTCTTACATTTTATGTCATATAACTTTTTTGTTTATATAATAAATGTGTGTGTATATATATATATATATATATATATATATATATTTTTTTTTTTTTTTTTTACATGTATATGCATTTATATGTTTATTTTACTGTATTTTATATGAAATAAAAATATATTTAATATATAAATGTATTTTTCTTAAATATATACATGCATATGTGTGTATTTATGTATACATAGTAAATGAATACAGTACACATACATTTATTATAGAAATAAAACTTATTTTGAATGAGATTAATCATGATTAATTGCTTGACAGCACTATATGTTCAGGCTGTAAAATGCCTTTTTACCTTGAAAATAGTTTGATTGTTTTATATATTTTAAAAATATATTTTAATACGTGCAATAAGGATTTTGCATGTGCTTAAAAAACATTAATAAAAATAAAATGAATTAAAAATCTAACTTCTATACAGTTACTTTTTCAATAATGAGCTTTTTTTGAGTTATCTTAATTGAATGCATAGCATTAAATTCCCATTACTATGGCTCCATGGCCACAGTCAGTACTGTCACTTGCAATGCTTATGCATTAACATCAGATCACTGTACACAATACATGCACTGACCATATTTAGATTTTTTCCAGTGCATCTCTCATCTGATTGACATTGAACCTTCTCTAGTTTCCTTACAGAATCAAATGCATCTGTTTATACTGCACTGAGAGCCCCCTCTGTCTGGGCATTGAAACAAAGAGGGCATTTTATGTGCAATGATCTTCCATGCTGTCTTTGTAATTGTTAGTTGCTGTAGAAGTTTTTAACGAGGGCTACCGGGCAGGAGCACAGTCCATGCGCTGTGATGTTGATGAGGCCTCGGCTGCGTTCTCTTTAGCTGTTAATGTATGAGGTAATCACAGGGACATGGAAGGTGTGGGGTACTTATGGTCCTGCAGAGACATCAAGGTGGTTTTGCTGCATTTTATTTCTATTGTAAATATGACCGCATGCTGCCCCATGAGAGCACGAGTCCATGGTTTTGTATGAAATGGAAGATTTATTGTAGAACTTGTAATGATTATTCAGCAGCCTTATAAGGATTTCCTGTTGAACTGGGTTAACTTCTGACAGGAATAGGCTTTGGTGGATGAACCTTCAGAGGCTAAATTATATGTCCTGTATTACCACCATTTGAGATAATGTGATATGGGTCAATGACATAAGTGTTGTAAGTGTCAACAATAAAGAGAATTCTTACAAAAATCACAATTAAAATCTACCTTAAAAACATATGCAATGTTTTTAAAGATTAAAATATTAATATTTTTAATGACAAACTGTAGTCTTTGAAGGAAACTTTTAAATATCAGGAATTGATAATTCATGAGTATCATTACATTATTAATTTATGTCACCCAAACATTATTACTTTATGCTACAAATGTATGTCTATGAATGTCTATAATCACTAATAATTACAAATGAACAATAGGCAAAAAACAGTGGAGTAAATGTTTAAAAATGTGAAATACTGAAATAGCTTTTTTGTTTTGTAAAACATACTTTGGTTATCTTTTTTATTTTACACAGAAATTGCATATAACATATTGAATGAAATGCGAAATTGTAATGTAGAAAAACGTAAATATTATTTTCTTGTAAAATATGCTCCAATTTATATATCTATACAGTGAGGTCAATATCTATTTGATCACCCTGTGATTTTACAAGTTCTCTTCCTTAGAAATCATGGAGGGGTCTACAATTTTCAGCATAGGTGCATTTCCACTGTGAGAGACAGAATCTAAAAAAAAAAAATCCGGAAATCACATTGTATGATTTTTTTAAAAGTGCCCCTATTATGCGTTTTCAAATATGATCTTTTATGCAGTGTGTCATGTAGCTGTATGTGAACATAAACTATCTGCAAAGTTGTGACATTGACAGTGCACTATAAATGAAGTTTTTGTCTATCAAAAAAACGTGTCAGCTCACATTCGCCTAAACGAGTCGTTAGCAATTCAAATATTTTTCTGTTATGGTTACACGTCACTAAGTAACACATTTGCATAATATCCACCCACGTTCTATGTCACAAACAACTTGCCCGCTCACAAACAGTACAATTTCCATCATGTCAAGAAGACGCTGTATCCTGCGCTGTGAAAGTAAAGTGTGCCCTTCCGAAGGAAGAATCAACAAAGAATGAGTGGCTAACATAAATTTTTCAACAAAACCTCAGCAGTACAATTCCAATCTTGGGGAGTACACACGGGATTCACCAAACGCTTGGTCTTAAAAGATGGATCAGTTTATTTGCTCCTCTGAACTTCTACCTGTAAGTATGATTAATAATTGATGATTGTATTTTCTAGCGATCATTCAAAATACGTATTTGTGTACGTTATGTTGTGTAACAACCCTGCACATGTCTTGGTAACCGACTAAGTTACGTTTCTGTTGTTCTGTTGTTCAGCTGTGGGCCTAATGTAGTCTAAAAATTGTGATTGATGCAGCTTGACTGTCTGTCTGTCTCATT
>JAUCMR010000032.1:6377793-6391267 GCA_032357425.1 Enteromius argenteus
TTTGTGCAGTAGATAAATAACAGAATATTTGTTTTTATTAAATTAATTTTAAGATAAATCCATTTTGCGGGAGTCCCACGAATAATTATATTCTCCCGCATCCCGCACTAACATGAGGACCTTACCGCCCGCACCCGCATTCACCCATCAAATCTTGTCCCGTGTAATCATCGTGTAGATCCCGTGTCCTTCCATGTTTTGGGTAACATCAGGTAATTCCGGGAGGCCAGGCGGGTGTCGGCTTGCAGCGCCATTCCATTGGATCCGAGCGCCGCCTTCCATTTTTACAAAGGGTTACAACTGGCTCCCCCGTTGCCCCCACAGTTTTAAGCTAGCAGAGTAACTGAACTGTGTCAGACAGAGGGCTCCTTCACCCTCTTCGGTCCGGGCATCCTGTCCGACGGTTTCTTCCCACCGTGTTCCCTGCTCTCTACTGAAAAGTTTTCTGCACAGAGCTCTGTGCGCTCCACCCCCCAACGTCTTCCCCTGCAGGGTCCGCTTGCTGCCCCCCAGGGCATTGGGATGGATACGTTCGAGCTCCCATTTGGCCTGACACACCATCTAATCACAGCTTGCCAGCATTTGGGCCTCCTACGTGATGCAGTTCGGATTGTGCCATTTTTTTTTTTAATAGGGACCCCATGACGTCAGTCAATGACGTAACATCATAGTGACTGACTGAAAGGGAACATCTCTGTTACGTATGTAACCCTAGTTCCCTGAAGGAGGGAACGGAGACGTGTGTATATTTATTATGTAAACAAAAACTTATTTTGCATGTGATTAATTGCAGTTTTATTTGTATTTTCATTTTTCATTGTAATTTTTATGTTTCAGTCAGTTTCTTTTGTCATTTCTATTTGTTTTATTCCTATTTATTATTCATTTATTTATATTTTTTGTCTTGGTTTTATTAATTTTACTTACTTCAAACTTTAGTTAGTTGCCACATTTTCACATTTTGTTCCAGCAGTTTATCTGAGCTCAGAAAACAAAATAATTTTAATAATTGTATTTGTTTGCTAACAATAATAGCGCTCATCTGTATGTATCTGTATTTTAACAGTTATTCACTAAAAGTCTTGCTTCTCCGGATCCCCGTTCATTTTACTGTATGCAAAAACAATTGTTAACATTTTTAAATTGGTTTTATTTTGTGAAAGAAATGGAATGAAAATATAGGAATGAAATGACACTAACTAAATAATGACAAAATGATGGGTGAACTTATGGGTTTAGAATTTTTTTGTCAGCTCACCCTACCACTTTCGTCTTTTTTCTTATAACATTTCTTAATCTTTTATAGTCTAAATCTGGTGACGTTCATCACCTCTCCACTGTCATTCTGACATTAATAAAGCATTCATTTGAAATGATCTCCTTGTTCTTGTCTTGCCACATCACCATGGTCTTAAAAAACAACTCTAATCTGAGTAAGCTGTTGCATGCAAAAGAAGAGTTTGGCCTCATATGTTTTCTGCTTTTTTTTTTTTTAAATCTGAAAGTAGGGGATGCATCAGCCAGTTTTCCCCTCCCAATGACCTGACAAAAAGACCAGGGGCTCTGGGACAAGTCTTCCCACACCAAAATGAAGTTAAGATGTTTCACAAGAGAGTGAGGTCAGGTTCGGATCTCAGTTTACGCTGGGGCATTTGGAGCATGAGACGAGGAGTAGAATGCATAGTGGAGAGCTTGAATATACTGTTGGACCCCATGAACAGCTTGTAGCAGTTAGTGATGTCAGGAGAGAGAACAACAAACACAAGGAAGCCTTCAAAGACCGAGCACATCTCTTTCATTAATACATTTCTGATTTGTTTCCCCTCGTTTCCTCCTTGTTCTCACTGATCCTCGCTGTTCTGTGTAGCGACCTTTCGATTTGTTCCTCATAATACCTTTGCCAATTTTTTTTTTTCATTTAATGCAGTCACACTATACCTCTCATTTCCTATTGAGTCTTTACAATCTGATTGGCAGAGTCGGGCTGGCCCTGACTTTGACCAGGCCTACACGCTTTTTGAAGTTTATGTTTTGTTAAGCCAGGCCTGGATTGAGGTAATGATAGAACCATTTAGATTATGATATCCTCAAGCAAAGTTTGCTTGCTTGTGAAGGAGCAATGGTAATCCCATACATTGCCCCACTAACGGTTAGATTTAGGGGTGTACCTAAAAGTTTTACTTCCCGCATAAATTACATAATTCTAATTTACATAATTTTTACATGTGATTTTTTTATTTAATACAGCATTCTGGTAATATTTATTTATTTTTATTTTTTTGAGAACTTATAAACTATTATTTTTATAATTACTTATAAACTATTATTTAATTTTACTAAAACTAAAATTATTTTTAAAATTTATTATTTTAAGTAATGTAAAATAAACTAAAACCAAAATCTACACACCAAAATTGCTAAACTTTGAAATTTAAATGAAAACTGAAAAAATAAAACTAAAATCTAATATATAAAATTTATAAAATTTAAAATGTAAAAAATATATATGAATTGCAGATATTTATATTTATAATGTATATAATACCACAGATGATAAAGGTGGTTCTGCTTAGTGACTAATTTGAGAATTACTAGATTAATGAAATTAAAAAAAGGGAATCAAATTCATACAGCCCAACCAGTGATCTCTCAATGTGATTCAAATTAATCAGTTATTTTTTTAGGTTGTTGTTAAGACCTTGTTAAATTATTAAATGTGCTCATTATAATTTTTGTCACAAGTGTTTTATATTTTCATTTTTACAATATTTTTGAAATGTAGTTAAGGTCTGTGTAAGATCTGTGTAAACATCATTTGAAATAATTATTTTGAATGTCACAGTCTCATAACTTGGTAATGAAACAGTTTTTCTTTTTATCCATTTTCCATAAATGTACTAAAAGAATAGTTGTTAAGGAACCAGAAGCTTCAGAAGAGTTACTTTTATAGTTGCTTTTTCTACTCTCGATAGAGCCTATGTTTAATCAGAGTGATTTGTGGCAAAATTCAGATCTTCACTCTTTTTCTGAGATTCTAGTCAGACCAAGATGAAACGCAGCGTTTGTGGATGTCTGGACTGTGTAGAAAACCACAAATTTCATCACGATGGTACGTATAGGTTTTTAGAGTTGTTTTCACAGCCGACTGGAGGCCGATATTTTTGTCAGTGTGTGTTCGTTATCCTCCCTGATGAGCACCGTAGGATGTGTTTGTAGAGTGTATGTGTGTACATGACAGGGCAGGGCTACAAGGTCAGCGGTGTGTTGGCTGGTAGACAGGTGACAGCTGCTCTCACAGCTCAGACTGCAGTGAAGTGGAGACAGCACAGACTGCCCTAAACACAACAAACCTGCACAGGGCAACCATAAACATCAAGCATAAATAACAGGCCATACCCTTGTATATGCAACGCCATTTGACTCTGGTTTTCCAATGATAAAATAATAAAACTATATTAGTTTAGTGCTTTTTTAGTGATGTACACATTCATGCAAGTCCATTACTGCTGGCATTGAAGCAAAAAGGGTACCAAAAGTAAAAAGTATGTTGCTTTACATCCTAAGAACTCTAAATCCCTTTGCGCTCACCTGGTTTTTGATGTGGTGGCCAGACATCACACGTCAGACCACATCTGAAGTTTGCTTGGTCTTAAGTTTTGTTGATGGTTAAGCACAATTTTAAGCTGCATTCATTATAACTAGTCATTATGAAACATTGTAAAACAGAGGGTTCCTCACTGAACAGCTTCAGTTTTGGTTGAAAGTCACTTCATGTTTTATATGAATGTTTTTATATGTTTGACATTTAAATAACTGTTGTAGCATGGAATAGAGCAATTCTCTCTCTCTCTCTCTCTAATAAAAATGTTATGTTTATATATTAAATATATTTATAATTAAAATTATATGAATACAAATATATACTGTGTCTGTGTGTATTTATATAAAGTTAATATATATACACAGTACACACACATCTATCATGTAAACAAAATCTTTAAATTGGATGCGATTAATCAAGATTAACCGTTTGACAGCACTAAAAAAAATATTTATTGCGAGTAAATATTACTGAATTTAATTAGCAATTTAATTTAGGTTAGACATCCTGCACCCCAGACAGTTTTCTCTGGACCCCTAATCACTACCTTATTTTTAGTTGTTTATTTATTAGTTTTATTATCATTATTATTGTTTATATTCCTAGTGATGGTGCTTTAAATCCACTGTTTCCAACAGTACATTTAAAAAAATACTATGATAGTTTTGTACAATGAAAGTCTGTTTATTTGTGGAATATCTGTTTGCCAGTGGTCTGTGTGTTATTGCATTGAGCCTGTGCTGTTTTTGAAATGTTGGTCTTTATACACAAGCAAATGTTTTCATCTGTTTCATCTAGCCTTGCTGTTTTTTCAACGTCTTACATCATGAGCATTGCATTTCTAAGACTGTCACATTGAAAATTTATAAACACTTTTATAGACACTTGCATTCTTCTCAATTTTGCATTCAGTGTTTTTAACACAAGGCATGTCCTGTTTGAACTGACGCAAAGAAATGCACTTGACCCTATTTATACATAGCTTCCTCCTGAATAACTTATTTTTTAATATGCATATTTTGCTATAGAATTCAACAGATTAGGAGTGAATTAGTCTTACAGGTAAACTTGTGTACCCTAAGCTTAGTTTGCTGATTGACGTAAATGTCTCTTTAACGATCTCAGTGTAAATTGAAATGGGTGATCATCTGGTCTCAGCAAATTTAATATTCAAGCAGTCAGCCAGATTGCAGTATAGCCTCTCTCATACACACACGCACCCTCCCTCTCTGTCTTGTGTGTGTGTGTGTGTATGGTGTTGTTCTTGCAATTACAGGGTGGGCAGGGGAAAAGGCAGAGGGAGAGCCTGCACCCATACAGCCATGATATAATAGCAGAGGTTTACCACTAGTATGCAGCTCCCAAGGTTTCAGAATATCAGCCAGTATTTAGTGCCTCCATAGACCCACTTTTTATGATGTATATGTTCTATGGTCTCGTGTACCCAGCCTATGTATTTTAAATAGTATGGGTTTTACCTTGTGACTGTTTTGATGGTAGGAATACTTCTTAGCACAGTCATTTGTAAAAACAGCATTAAATGAGCTAACTTCTTTTTAAAAAGAGGTAAGCTTAGTGTCTTGATTAACAGATTTTATATCTGAAATGCAGCAATTTGTGGGCTTTAATGACTGAGGAGATTTTATTTTAGTTTCTTTCAGAATATGTTTTGCACAGCTCCTATTCTGTAGCCTATAATTTTTCTTTTGCAGTGTTTTCCAGTGATCTTCACGAAAATGTGTTATTTGGTTTTGCTTTCAGAACACCATGATTTCTTGCATGAGGCTAAGCTGCAGTGTGTTGTTGTTTACCAACCAAGATTGACTGTTAAAGGGATAGCCCAAAATTGAAAATCCTCTTGTTGTTCCAAACCTGTATGACTTTCTTCTGTGGAACACAAAAGATCCAGTGTTGTTTTGGAACCCACTGGCTTTCACTTTATGAACAACAAATTCTTCAAAATATCAACTTTTGTGATATTTTCCCATCTTTCCACAAGCCTAGTGAGTTTTGCTTTGTATCTGTGCAATGATAATGAAGAAACTCTCTGTAAAGCACTGTTTACAGGAAACAAACAAGAAGTGCATCAACAATACAGCATCAAAAATAATTGTTTTACAGAGGAATTTATGTAAATTAGGCTTTTATGATAATTTTTCATAACAAAAACAGGTACTACGTAATTGCATTAAGGTGTATGCTCCCATTAAAAAGTTTTAGTAAATTGATCAAAAGTGATAGTAAATACTTTTACATTGTTACAAAAAAGTTATATTTCAAGTAAATGTTTTTAAACTTGCTATTCATCAAATAATCTTCAAAATATTTTTGTTTCCAAAAATCAGCACCATCGTTTTTAAGAGTGATACAATGAAACAATGCTTCAGCAGCAATCAGCATAGTATAATGATTTCTAAAGGATCATGTGACACTGAAAACTGGAGTAATGATGCTGAAAATTCTGCTTTAATGTTAGAGGAATACATTGCATTTTAAAATATATTGAAATAGAAAACTTATTTTAAATTTTAATAATACATCACAGTATTAATGTTTGTGATCAAATAAATCCAGCCTTGGTGAGCAAAATAATAAATTCTTATCAACCACACAACTTCTGAGCAGAGGTATTTACAGTAATTAGACAAAAACGTCTCCAGGTTATGAATATAACCATGGTTCCTTTAGGGAACAAGATGCTGCATCACCGCTTTGGGGAACACCTCCTGCATGCTGTGAATCTGCTGTTTTATCTGTCCAATGGAAGGGCGCAACGTCATGGGCAGTTGACGTCAGAGACCAGGAAGCTTAAAAGCACGCAAGGTAAGACCGGCGTCAGCCTACTGTCATGAGGAACTGCACTGTCAGGGATGCTGGAAGTATGGCAATGAGACACAGAGTCTTGTTCCCTAAAGGAACCATGGTTAAATTCATAACCTGGAGACGTTCCTTATCGAGAACTTCGAGCTGCGTCACCAGTTTGGTAACGAGATGCCCATGCCACCAGAATTCTAAGTCCCTGACCTGTTTCTCTGTCTGGTGTAAGACATCAGGATGAGAGAACAGAAGAACCTGGGGTGTTACCGATGACTAGGCCATAAAACTGGACAAAGGTAGAAGGGGTGGACCATCCCGCAGCATTACAGATATCCGATATTGGGACACCTGCAAAGAAGGCCTTGGAAGCCACCATCCTCCTAGTGGAGTGAGCCTTGACACCCATCGGCGAGGGAAGACCAGAGGACTCATAACAAGCCGTGATTGTCTTGACAATCCAATGGCTAATAGTGCTCTATGGACAGCAGGGCAGCGCTCAAACTGGACACATACGGTTAAGCTTCTGGTGGTCTGGATCCCTGAAGGGAGGAGGATAAAATGCCTGAAGTATGATTGAAGTATTGATTAGGACTGTAACCTGCTCGAGGGTACAGGAAAGCTTTTGCCATGCCGGGCGCAAAGTCTTAGAAAGATGGGGCCACTGAAAGGGCCTGAAGGTCACCCACCCTCTTAAGAGACGTGATTGCTAGCAAGAATGTAGTCTTCATAGATAAGTAGTAGGGGTGTGACGAGACACTTTTCCCACAAGACAAGATGAGAAGAGACACTGGGTTCACGGGAACGAGACGAGACAAGATTTATAAAATTTTTTCAAAATAAATCCTCAAGGATAAAATATATTGGGAAAAAAAATATTTTATTCAACAAAAACATTCCAAACAAAATATAGGTGCATTTTGTAATCAACTTTTTGAAATTAAACCATTTTTATTTATTTTAATGAATTACATGCATTTCCTAGCTCTGGAATGGAGGATGGTCTCAACAACCTCGGTTGAGAGACTGGAGGCTATGAGTTGTGCCCACTCAGGGGCCACATGTACAGCTTCCACAATTCCGGCTGTGGGTGCACGATGGTGCCACCTGCCTGTAAGAGGAGATCCCTCCTGACTGGAATCTCCCACGGAGGGCCATCTAGGAGGGAAATCAGGTTTGAGAACCTTACTCGGCCTGGCCAGAATGGTGCTACGAGTAGTAGACTGACTGCATCCCGGCGCACTCTAGCCAGAACTCCCGGGAGCAGAGCGATCAGGGGAAATGCATACAGACACAGCCTCGTCCAGTCCCAGGGGAGCTGGAGGAGCTAGAGAGAACCAGAGGGGTCATTGCGCATTCTGGCGACTCGCAAAGAGTTCCACCTCTGCCTGATAGAAAATTCTCCAAATTTGCTTCAACACCTCGTGGTGAAGCATTCATTCCCCCGGGCCTCAGCCCCTGTCTCGACAGGATGTCTCCTTCCACATTTAGATGGCCAGGAATATAAAGTGCTCTCAGCGAGAGGATCTTGTCTTGGTTCCACAGGGGACGCCACTGGTGATTGATGTAAGAGACCACCGCTGTGTTGTTGGTGCGTTGTGTTGTGGACATTCGTGCCTGCATCGTGGTCGAATCCAAAACCACACCTAGATAAGTGGTCCTTTGAGCTGGAGAAAGTACACTTTTCTTGGCGTTTAGTCTTAACCCTAGCCATTTTAACAAACATTAACAAAAAAGATGATTTATTGAGAATCCCAACTCAGGAAGGAGATTGTCAATATTGGGCAAATAATGGATGGATCTCCATCCCCCAACTCAGGACCAGACTGAATTTCCTGATGAGACCTTTAACTTCTGGTTTTCACACAAACTGCTTTTTCATGCCTATCCAGGCTTAAAATACACTAAACCGGACTTAAATCGCTGATATGCATAACTGAATATTATATTTAACCCACACCTTGAACTACCATGTGTTAATGTGTTCAAAGATGTGTTTAAAAGCTCAAGACATGATTCAAATTACGCTCTTAGCCTCAGCTTTTAGTATGCTTTTAGTATGTTTTAAACTATGCTCTTAGCCTCAGCTTTTAGCCTCAGTTCTTAGTATGCTCGTAGCCTCAGCTCTTAGCCCAGTTTTCAACTGGCTTTTAGTCATCATGATTTTCATCACGTTTTGCGTTCTTTAAGAGCTGTTTCGGCGTGCACGCCTGCTGCTGCCTAGCCACGATGAGAAGAAAACCAATCTAGTCTCGTTACTTTATTTCTTTACTTTCTTTTCTTTCTGTGAGTTTGTGCAAGTTAAGTTTTGCCTGCCATGTCTCCAAGTCTCCGACTGCACCGCATCAAACTTCAAACGGACCGCGACTCGCTTCTCCTTCAGCCACCGCCCTATCGTCGGTCTCCCAAAACTTCAAAGACAACTGACTTCCAGCCAATCAGCAACTTCGGGAAACCCCTTTCTGCAGCGAGGACCACAGATGGAATTCCGTAGCACAAAGGCAACGCAAATACAAACCTCCATATTCAGGCTGAACTGGTGAAACTGATACAAATTTTAAACCTCATTGACAAACTCAATGCGAGAGTTTATCTTTTGATTGATGGTTGTTCAAGTCAACAATAGCACCTTTTTGCGCTGTGAGCCCCACGATCACAGGCGCCACTTCTAGTGCGGTTCTAAATGACAGAAAGGCTGACGCCGGTCTTACCTCGCGTGCTTTTAAGCTTCCTGGTCTCTGATGTCAACTGCCCATGATGTTGCACCCTTCCATTGGATAGATGCAACAGCAGATTCACAGCGTGGTCACGCAGGAGGCGTTCTCCAAAGTGGTGACGCAACTCGAAAGTTTCTGATAAGAAACTGTGTAATGCAGTAGGAATCATCAATCTTTTGCCTGGTTTTCCCAAAAGAAAAAGAAAAATATGAATTTTGCGAATATTTAGAAGTACACTAACATATTGATACAGTAGCTTTAAAGCCAACAAAATTCTGATTATGATATTATGGTGTATTTTATGGACCCTGTCTGATCTCCATCTCTTCTCTTCCCAACACCTTTTTTTAATCAATCTATCGTAAATTTAACTGCCAGCTCACCAGAATATCATGTTTACATGAATCAGCAAATAACTCCAGTGTGTTCAAATAAACATGCAAAGGGCACAGATTAAAGAGGCCTATTAAACAGGAAAAAAAAACCGCTCCTATATTGGCTGTTGGTGTTTTTCATCTTGTTCCAGCGGCTTTTATTAGGTAAGGTGCTCAGACGGTTAGCGGAGAGGACAGTCGTAGTGTCCCGCAGTGTGACGCGGGGGTCTGTATGGTGCTCATTATGGATGTGAAGCACAGACTGTGTGGCACAGCACTCACAGCCTGCTGCAGCAAAGAAGGAAGGCCTCCCGCATGGGGCGTAATTAAGGCTAGGGAAAACACAAGCCCTCATTATCTGCTCTACAAGATCTCCTACTCCTGTACTTCAGTTATGACCTTTCAAAGGTTCATCTGATGGAAGTGATGTCAGTAAGATTAGACAGATGGAACTGGTTAAGGGCAGATAGCATTTTAAACTGATACATAGAGGTTTTCAAGATGTTCCTGCAGTATGTGAACAAAAATTGTCTTTAATTCCCTGAGTCAGTCAAAAATTATTAAAAGCCCGTTCACACCAAGTACGATAACTACGAAGATAACGATAAAAATAGTTCTAAAAATCATTCTCAATATTAAAGAATAGCAGAGTCTACACCACACCTGTAACATTAAGGCACAAAGAAACAATATAATTGGAATCACTTCCAGAACTATCTTTTTCCAGCTGATGAACGATACAAACATTGACAGCTAATTAGAATCCAGATACACATATTGTTCGCTGGTGTGGAAGCTATGGAAGCTATTTCGGCGCTATGACACCAAAACAGTGGGGACATAATTACTGATTATTATGACTTAGTACTGTCTTTTTACACGTTGATTTGCATCGCGCCTTATAAACATAAAATCATGTCTGCATTCATGATCAGATGAACAACAAACAAGCACTAACATTACCCTTCACTGCTCAAAACTCACATTTGAAAAGTAAGTAGCAGGTTCTTTTAATAAGAAAACATAACTTACTTAGGTTGTGAGTCAAACGTGCAAAAGACTGTCCATGCAAAGTTGTAATTGCTCTACTTTATCATCTCTGTGCACAGCCAGCTTAGGCTGCTCTGCAGATTTTAGGAATCAGTTCTCAGCTGAACACACTCTAACATTTGGGTTGAACTGCTCTGGAACAGTGTCGTAAACACAACTTAACCACTGATTTCTAGTTGTGTCCTCTTTTGGAAGCACAAAGAAAGTAGTTTCACTTTCACGATGACATAGAGTGATTCCTAAACATGGCCTTCAGCAACACTACAGTGAGAATAATAGCTCTGCCTTCTTTCTTTGTGTAAACATTTAGGCAGTGTTTAAAAATAAACCCACTGTGTGATGTAGAGAAGCGGGGGTGTGTTTAAAAGAGCCGTTTTAGGGGGTGTGGACAAGTCATAACTTTTATAAAGAATATCTCTTTGGTTATGAAACTTTAATCTTTGCAACTTTAGGGATCTAACCTGTGCATTAACAGCTTGCAACACTCCAAAGAGAAAGGAAAATTTGAAATAACATAATATGACCCCTTCAGTAAAATTGATGGTTCCATGAGGAACCTTTTAATTCATGGAACCCTTCCATTCCACAAAAGTTTTTTTATGGAAAAAAGTTTGGAAAAGGGCTTTTTAGATGATTAAAATGTTCTTCATACTAAGAAAAAAAAAGTTCTTTTAAGAACTGTTCACTGAAAGGTTCTGTGAGAAACAAAAAAGTTTTTCAGTTGCATTGCTCCAAAACCCTACTTTTTTTACTTACAAGTGTTTGAATGGAAATTTTGGCTACTGGTAATCTTTTTCCTAAATCATTATTCCTGATGAACTGTATCTCTCCAGGTGTGTGGGCCAACAAGGTTGTGGTTCCTGAGCAGGTGACTGCTGTGCTGGGTAAAAACGTTACTTTGACCTGCACGGTGGAGGTCAGCGCAAACCTCAGTGTGACCCAGAGTTCCTGGGAACGCCGTCTGCCCTCCGGCACCGTAACTTTGGCTGTCTTCAACCCAGAACATGGGACCTCCGTAGCTGACGAGTACAGCAAACGTGTGCACTTCATCAAGCCCTCAGTGCATGATGTTTCTATTGTCCTGCAAGGCGTGGGGTTTGGAGACATCGGGACATACACTTGTAAAGTAGTCACGTTCCAACTTGGGAACATGCAAGCATCCACAACTGTAGACATTACGGGTGAGTATATCTTCTTAAACAGTTTGTACACTATATAATTTTATAGGTGAATTCCTTCAGGCAAAACATTAAAATCCACCTGAACCCTATAGCTGCTGAGTCATAAATGTTTCATAAATTTTTATATATTCATTTATTCAGTCATTCATTCATGCATGCATAATTTTTCTCCAGGTTCATTTGGTTTTAAGCACAAACATGTGTTAACAATAATAAAACATAGCTAAACATATATATTTATTTATGCAAGGCACTTAAAGGTGATAAACTGACATCTAAAAATGCTCTATTTAAAACAAAACTGCAATCAAAGGGAACTGATTTAGAAGCTTCTGTTGAAATGGCTTATTTTTGTAGATTGTAATTATAGAAAGGGCTGGAAACACCCTTCACAGAGACCCTTTTCTGCTCGAGTGAAATGAAACGTTGTCAAACACTATAGAGATGACAAAAATGTGTCACACACTGGCATGATAGCACTTTAGCACATTCCTTCTATTTTGATTTGTGGGGTGCCATTTTTTCCTCCTTATTCATTTTTTGCATTCCTAGCAAAACATAAAAAAGATAATCTTATCCCTTTTATGATTGGTAAAACTTCTGAATTGTATTGATCCAGTCTGAAATACCATTGCTGATTTAAACGTAAAAGCAAAGCCCTATTAGTCCATGGCATTTTCACAGAAAAGGGAGAAATTTACCCAAACCTCTAAAAAAGTCACTGGCCAATAAGCTGCTTTGGGTTTGTGTGTTTTTTGCACACAAGCTTGAAGCCGCCATCCCTATTCCTGTGAATTTAACAATGATTCATTGGAATGAATTCTCAATGGCCGTGTGAATTTTTACAATAAAACACATCAGATGCAGCTTGGAAGCTAAGCGGTGCAATTTGTACCCACAATTCATTCTTTCCTTTTTTTTTTTTTAACATAATTACTTTGCTTTCACTTGGAGTCCATTATAATGACACAATTGTTTGGGGAGTTGTGGTTTTAGTGACAGCCCTGGTTTTCAGCCCTGAACTGGAATGTTTTGGGTCTGGGTTTGTGAGGGGCGACAGTGACCCGGCCCTAATTCTTGCCCCGTCTAATGATAAATCAATACCTGGACCCTCTCTTGGGCCTTCAGCCACCCACAACCTGCACGTCATATCTGCTGGTTCTCCTCTTCTATCAGGAAGGTATGAAGGGTGTGAATGAGCTGCCAAGATGAGTCAGCAGAGCTCCAGCGTGATGCAGATGGCATGGAGTTCAGGTTAGATGAATGCAGGGTGGGTCTGATTTCAGCATTGGGATTTCAGCGCTCTGTGATACGCTGTGGGTCCCCACCATTCAGGGCTATATTTAGCGTTAGGGGTCCCTGGGGTTATTTCAGTTTCTCGTATACAGGAGCGGCCTGTAAACAGAGTAGAACAGGTGTGTGGAGCAGACGGCCTTGCGTGTTGGATTAAGTTGACATTCCTGGCCAAACTGTTTCTTAAGACCGCAGCTGTTGCAAAGTGATGTAGAAAGGAAAGAGGGAAAATTACAAATTAAAGTAGTATTGATAGGATTTTATTAATAGAGGATATTATGGCTCCAAATCTCAATTCTGACCTTCGCCGGTTTTGTGCATTATGCTACTAGATTTTAGTTTTATTTTATATACTGTATAGTTTTATTTAACGTTAAATTAATTTAAAAAATAAAATTTAAATTACATAAAAATATTAAGGAGCAAAACTATTCTAAATATAAA
>JAUCMR010000032.1:6392217-6402648 GCA_032357425.1 Enteromius argenteus
TTGAACCATGCTAAGGCACTTCCACTAATGCCAATAGTTTTCTAGTCTATTCAAGAGAATGTTGTGGTCAATAGTGTCGAAAGCAGCACTGAGATCCAATAGCATTAATAATGAGATACAACCTGTGACACAAAGCTGAATTTTCAGCATCATTACTACAGTCTTTAGTGGCACATGATTCTTCAGAAATCATTCATTTGCTGCTCAAGAAACTTTTGTATTTTTATCAATGTTGAAATCAGTTGTGATGCTTAATATTTTTGTGAAACCCATGATATATATATTTTTATAAATGTCTTTACTGTCACTTTTGATCAATTTAATGTGACCTTGCGGAATAAAAGTATTAATTTAAAAAAATTAGTTAATTTATACTGACCCCAAAATATTAGAACAAATATACATTTTGTTTTATACACAAATGCCTTTAAAGGAACGTGCCACTTGTTTTGAAAATAGGTTAATTTTCCCCCGAGTTAAACAGTTGAGTTTTACTGTTTTTGTATCCGATCTTTCTGGGTCTGGTTTCAGCACTTTTAGCTGCATTTTAGCATAGATAATTGAATTTGATTAGACCGTTAGCATCACGCTCAAAAATTACCAAAGAGTTTCAATATTTTTTCTGTTTTAAACTTGACTCTTCTATCGTTACATTGTGTACCAAGACCAACGTTAAATGTAAACGTCTAATCAGATTGAACGATCTATGCAAAGCTGCAGCTAAAACTCCTCTGCCAGAACCGGAGATTGGCTGAATGGATTCAAAAATGGTAAAACTCAATTGTTTAACTCTAAAGGCCTGTTCACACCAAGCATGATAACTTTAAAGATAACGATAACTATATTTGTCTCCACACCAGCGAACAATATCGTTTATTTAATATTAGCTCAAGCACATCTGCCGCTTTAAATTCTCAAGCTTGTGATAGCAGGATTGATTCTGATTGGTTGTCAATGTTTGTATCATTCATCAGCTGGAAAAAATAATTCTGAAAATGATTCCAACGATATTGTTTCTCTGTGCCTCTATCGTTATAGTTGTGGTGTGGGTGCTGCTATTCTTTAACATTGAGAATGATTTTTAGAACTATATCTTTATTGTTATCGTGCTTGGTGTGAACGGGGGTTAAGAGAGTTGTAAAATTAGCCTATTTTATTATTAAAAATAATCTACTAAAAACAAGATTTAAAATAACATCTTTTACCCTGTAAGCATCTCAGAGCTTATTGTTAAATTTTGTCTCTTTCTCATTTTCTCTCTTTAGTGGAGCCAAAGGTCTATGTGTCTCCTGGCTCCTTCTCTCTGTCGGATGGAGATGGTGAAACTCTGGTGGCGTCATGTACAGCTGAAAGGGGTCGTCCAGCAGCAGAGGTCTTCTGGGAATCAGACCTGCCAGGCCAGACAGCAGTCGTCACAAAGCCGGAGCCTGAAGGCACTACCACCACTTTAGTACACTACATCTGGGCACCCACCCGGGATGCATTTGGCCAGTCCCTCAGCTGCGTTGTACGTCACCCGGCCCTATCCAAAGATTTCCGCATTCCCTACCGGCTCAATGTAATTTGTGAGTGTGAATTACTTTTATCAAAAGAACATTACTCCTGTTTTGTATTTCAAGATCTCTGTGGGTTTCCTGGATGTTAAAAGGAGCGCTGATTGCTCACTTTTGCCACTCTCAAATTCACAAGATGTCAATTTAGGAGTAATTTTAACGTCTTAATCCTCAGTGTTCTTCTCTTTGGGATTTTGAACTGTTGGCTGCTGTCTGTTTGAATTCCACGCTGCTTAATGGAGGCGCTTTATGAAATATTGATCTGAGCGCAGCAAGGGCTGCAGCAGGAGCGGAAAAACAAGTGGGGGGGGTCCATACTGACAGAAGAAGGCTTTAGTACTCAATAAATCACACATTGCCTTCCAAAGTGTTTAAAAGTGAGAAAACTACTTTTGAGTTTTACAGCCCCATACATTTAGTAATACTAATGGTTTTATTGTACACAAAGCTGACCATGCAAACACTAAAACAATTCGATTTCTTATTGAAGTCTTGTTCAGAACATAAATTTACATATATTTAGTGATACTGTTGTGCTCATAAGTTTACATACCCCTTGCAGCTGATATCATATGATATATCATATCTATCATATCTAGAATATGCAAATATGTTAATAATTTGAACAAAATAGAGCTGTGAAAACCGCATGTTATTTTTATGTAGTACAGTCCTGAATAAGCTGTTTCACTTAACAGATGTTTACATATACTTCACAAGAAAAAAGAATAACTGAATTTATATAAAAATTCATAAGTTTACATACCCTTGAATCTTAATACTGCATGTCGTTTGCTGGATGATCCACAACTGTTTTTCTGTTTTGTTCTTCATGAGTCCCACATTCCTGAGCACTTCAATTGCCTGCTGTTCTTGAGAAAAATCCTCCAGCTCCTGCGCATTCTTTGGTTTTCCAGCATTTTATTGCACATTTGAACCCTTTTCATCCCTGACTGTATGATTTTGAGATCAATCTTTTCACGTTGAGGAAAATTGGGGGACTCATACAAAATTATTATATAAGGTGAAAACGTTTACTTATGCTCAAGAATAAGTAAGTTAGTATAGGGTTACTAAATGGGTTATGGTTCAAGGTTAGTACCTAGATATTACCCAGTGGTTGTAATTATGTCAATTGTGTAATATGTTGTAATATGCTATAATAAGTACATAGTACACATGTACTGTATATACCATATTTTCTTAAGTTTTCACATCTATTTTAGTATTATGCAGCTCAAGCAATTTTTACATTTTTAATAAAGTGTAGAATATTTTATCAAAACCAGAAAGATTTACAGAATCTTTACACGGCAGTGTTTAAAAGTGCAACTGATTTGCATTGTTCAATAAGAAACTTGAACACTGTGTATTTTTATGAGAATTTGATCGTGTTGTTGTTATATAGACTGCTGGGGTTGAATCTCAAGGCTCTCTGTTTCACTCCTAAATATTCTTTCCATATCACACATCAGTTTATTTTCTCAGCCTCAACTAAGCCTCAGTATCCTGAGGTTTCTGTGTAATTGAGTTAGCCAATCACATTTCCCCTTGCTGTTTCTGGGACTCACATCATAGCGTGAGAATGGTTTGATGAACACATTTGAACACCATTGAACACAAAATGAAAACAATTTAAAATCTTCCACATAGCTATAATTTGGGCAGAGAACAGTTGAAATATGGTACATAAGTCATATTTTCTACTTTTATGGGACTTCAAAGGTGCTTTTTGCCATTTTTAGAATTTGTCATCCCCATCCCCAACAATAATCATTACTTTTCCATCAGTATTCATTTTGAAGAATCAAATCAATTCTTAAATCACAATAATCAGTCTTTGACTTATTGAAAGGCTTTTTTTTTTTTATTTGGACAACTGTTTAAATGTTTATATCATAACAACAAATTGGAAAACGTGATTATATATTAAGAAGTTGAATATAGTTGAAGTATAAACTGCCTTATGTGTTATGTTCAATTTACAGTAAATGTTTATACAAATAAATGTTTAAGTGTTGATTTATGATATTTAAAAATGAATAGCAAATTAATTTAATAGATATATTTTAACCTTTAACATCAAATTAATAACTAGAGGTCCCTTATGTATTTTATGTAACAACATTATTAACTAGAGGTCCCTTATGTATTTTATGTAACAACATTATTAGAGATATTGAATATATAAATTGACATGTACTGTATTTGATATATATTCAGATGAATTTAAATTAAATCAAAAGTTTGTCAAATTAAATTAAATTGATTGTGTGAAATATGTGTTAATACCCAGCCCTGCCAATATCTTTTATGTTCTGTGGAAGAAAGAAAAGATTTTATGTTTTTGCTATGCACTATATATTTTTTATAGCAAGGAGGTCATATAATTTACATTTTGTTACAGTTGCTCCAGATGTTATGGTGACGGGCCAGCAGGACGCGTGGTACGTGGGACAAAAAAATGTACAGCTGGACTGTAAAGCCAATGCCAACCCACCTGCTCTTTTTTACCGCTGGACCAGGTCTGTACACAAAGTGTGCTATTGGTAGTCTTCTTGGACATGTCAGTTCAATCGTAAACTTCAACTTCATTGTTGAGAATTCAAGGCTGTTTCAGGGTGGTTTCCTGCTGCAAAACTTGTCAACAAGCTCTAAATGGATAATCAAGTCTTTTTTCACTCCTCAGACGGGACGCCCCAATGCCTGCAGGTGTGGACACTTCTAATGGCAGCCTGGTGTTTACTCATCCTTTAGAGCTGAACGACTCTGGACAATACCGGTGTGAAGCTCAGAACGCCGTTGGACAAAGATTTAAGGATGTACGCTTCCTGGTACAAGGTGAGAAGTTTCTTGGAACCTTTCAGGTCCACAGATAGTAGTGGTGATGTTTTCTCCACAGGGGGCTGAAGTTTGTGGATGGATTACTGGTTGATAAATTATGTCCTGACATTGTCTACTTACACACATGGTCAATTACTCAAGTGAGGCATTGAGGCATAAACAAAATGCAGAATTGGTGGCTCGGTGAAGCTGGATGAAAATTAACAGTTGAAACACAGTTCAAACAACAGTTCAAAGTTTTTTTTTTTTACCAAGGAACCTCATAACTGACTCGTAATTGAATAAACTCTCTGTTGTTCTCCATAGCCCTGCTGAAAAAAAATACCAATAGGATCACAACAATAAGATTTGTCTTGATAAAACAAGAGTTTGATAAATTGACAATAATGTTTGTGTGCCAAAAGCACAATGAAACAGCACTACTCATTTTAACCACACCATATGGACTATTTATCCATTCACAACTACTGTTTTTTTTTTTTTTTTTTGGGGGGGGGGGGGGGGTTCTTACTTTATCCACTATTTTGGATTTATTTTTTCACTAAACTTTTTGCAGTGCGTTCTGGCAAATTTTGGAATAGCATGTAAAACCCTGACAAAACTCACAAGATGTTTTCTTGTGTTTGACATTGGTGCTGTATCACTGAGTAAGTGTGTATTATCTGTTACTGAATATGTAAATTGCTGAATCTGTTGAAAATACCTTTAAAGCTGTCTGAATGTGCCCAATGCTCTACACTTGGCCTGTAAGGTTTCTGCAATGACGTAAATAAAGTTGATTCAAACTCACTCCAGTTTCAATTCAATCAATTCAAAAACGTCTCCAGGTTATAAATATTGTAACGGAGGAAACAGAGGCGTGCGGATCCATTTGCAGCTTTTTATTAGAGAAGTCGTACAGGCAAGGTCAGATACCGATCCAGAGAACCACAGGATGATAGGTGATCCAGAAAGTTTCGGCAGAGCCAACAGGTCAGAGAGCCACGACAGAATACACCGTCCTCAGAGCCACAGTAGAGACAGCAAAGCTGGCTGTAACATGGAGGTAGACGCTCATGGCGAGGTGAGGCCTCTGGCGAGCAGTATGTGGCCCACACACTCAAAATAGCTACTGCCATGACCGGTAGGACTGTGGAAAAAGGTGCAGCCTCAGTGACGACTGTTGTATGAGTCTTAAAGACGCCCGCTGCTGCCATCTTGTGTTGTGGCTCGGGATTGGTGGCCATCTTGGGTAGTGGCACAGGGGCGGCGACTTTACAGGGTCTATGGCGACCTGGGATGACCCTGGATGAAGATCAGCGGTAAAGGGAGAAGATGATGGACCTGGCTCTGGGTGATGAGCGGGAGTTGGATTTGATTCGGGATGACGAGCTTTGGCTAGACTGTCTCCTCCATGACAATTGGAAGCTCCATGGCGGCTGCCATCTTGTGGTCGTGTCCCAGTGGATCAGGCACCGACATAACGTCAGGGTCATACTCCTCATCTGAGAAAAGCACACTAAATGAAGAACCGGACAGATTGAGGGCATATTCAATAAAGTCCTGGAGACTGCAGGAAAACCCTCCTTCAGGCAACCAGGATTTTATGGGTTCATTACGTCCGATTCGGAACACCGTTTTACGAGATTTTTCTCAAATGGTACCTGATTTGCAAGGAAACAGAATTACAAAACATACTCCTCAATAGATTGCTGATTCTGTCTCAAGCTGATGAGCCATTCGGCTGGGTCCATACCTGGCAACAGTCTCTTGGAGAAGCTGCTGGATCCTGTATCTGCGAAGTCTTCTGTAAAGGAGGAAACGGAGGCGTGCGGATCCATTTGCAGCTTTTTATTCGGGAAGTCGTACAGGCAAGGTCAGATACCGGCAAACATACAATGGAGACAACACAGAATCAAAGTCGAGGTACGCAGGCAGATTTCGGGGCAGGCAGCAAACAATCACAGTTCAGGGAGAGAGAGCAAGGTCAGAGCAGGCAGCAAACAATCAGGAATCAGAAATACAAATAAAACAGGCAAAACAAACATGGGAAAGAAGTGCTCGGAAATGATAGCCGGGGCAAATCAAGACTTCACGGTGAATGGAAGTTTGAGTCTGGCTTTTATGCATGTGAGCAATCAGTAAGTGGGTGTGGTAATGAAGTTCAGGTGTGTGTATAAATGGAGTGCAGGTGTGGAGTGTAATCAGTCCCAGGAATGAGGCATGATGGGCAATGAAGTTCTGCTCTGACTGGAGTGCCCTCTGGTGGAGACACTTAGGGAACTCCAGCTGGAGATTGTAACAAATATAACCATGGTTCCTTTAGCGAATGAGACGCTGCGTCACCACACTTTGGGAACGCCTCCTGCGTGACCATGCTCTGAATCCGCTGTTGCATCTGTCCAATGGACGAACGCGACATCATGGGCAGATGACGTCAGAGACCAGGAAGCTTAAAAGCCTCAGAGGTAAGACCGGCGTCAGCCTACTGTCATTAAGGAACTGCGCTGTCAGGGATGCTGAATGTATGGCAACGTGACGCAGCGTCTCGTTACCTAAAGGAACCATGGTTATATTCATAACCTGGAGACATTCCTTTTCGGGAACTCCAAGCTGCGTCACCACACTTTGGGAACGAGATGCCCATGCCACCAGAATTCCAAGTCCCTGACCTGTACCTCTATCTGGTGTAAGAGATCAGGACGAGAGGACCAAAGAACCTGTGGTGTTTCTGATGTTTCGGCATAAAACTGGACAAAGGTATAAGGGGTGGACCATCCCGCAGCGTTCCAGATGTTTGGTACACCTGCAGAAAAGGCCTTGGAGGCTGCCATACTCCTAGTGGAGTGAGCCTTGACACCCATCAGCAAGGGGTAACCAGAGGACTGAAAATAGGCTGTGATTGTCTCAACAATCCAGCGGCTAATAGTCTGCTTAGTAGCAGGGCATCCTGCTGCAAAGATTAGTTAAGAAAGGGCCACCTCTAGCGCCACTAGTGCGATCTCGCGTCCCCACATGGGACCTGGCAGTGGTGCTAGAGGTTGCCCTCTCTTAACTAATCTTTGTAGCAGGATACCCTGCTACCAAGCTTCATCCTCAGCTCACCGTGAAGGAAGCGTACTACCAGGGGGTGTTTGCCCACTGCCTTTCCACCAAACGGTGAGTGGTAAGCCAATAATGCCGCTACATGCACCTCAGTGTGGAGTGGGATACCCCTGCAAAGAATCTAGCCTGCAAGTCTCCAGAACTATACCAACTGGGCAGTTAACAGGGACTTGCTGGCAAACTGTGCACCATGAAGTGAAAATCCCTCCTGATTAGAATATCCCATGGAGTGCCATCTAGGAGGAAAAATAGGTCTGAGAACCATACCTCGGGGTGAAGCATTAATTGTCTTTGCTTGTCATATGAAACATTTTAATTGTAAGGGACAGACAACAATAAATAAGACTCACAGGACATGAAATTAGACAAACACACAAAGAGCGGACCCCTTCATGGACCGTCCATTGGACAGATGCAACAGCAGATTCAGAGCGTGTTCACGCAGAAGGCATTCCTAAAGCGTTGGTGACGCAACTCAAAGTTCCCGAAAAGGATCTATGAGATACTGACTGTCTTAAAATAAAAGTTGTCCCCAGTTGACATCCAATAATTGATACACCAAATTGTTTTTCACAACATTTTTAACACCCTTTTTAATATCCCCTGAAAAAACTGAGGTACCAGTCTTGAAGACTTGTTCACTGTTACTGTCTTCACAGGCCTCCAAATTAAAATAATTGTGCCCTTTGGTGCCTGAACCTGCTGTTAACTGCCTCTTAACATTATTTTCCCTTGGCCCTCACAGAATCTGCTGACTCTTTTTGTTTTGATTTTGTTTACAATATCGACCAATATTATAATTTTTTTTATTATTCAGATATTGGATATTTAATTGTCTGTCT
Organism: Enteromius argenteus; assembly: GCA_032357425.1. Classification (NCBI taxonomy): domain Eukaryota; kingdom Metazoa; phylum Chordata; class Actinopteri; order Cypriniformes; family Cyprinidae; genus Enteromius; species Enteromius argenteus. The sequence continues at coordinate 6,400,541 of JAUCMR010000032.1, forward strand.
TTAAAACTGTCAGTTTTAATGCTTTGAAGCACTTGATTAATTTGTGTGTGTGTTTGTGCTATCCTTTGTGTTACTAACCTTATCCACATACATGCAGTATTATACATAAAGCAATATTATACATTATCACAAATCTCAACACCCTGATTTATACAAATGCATAAACAACATGATTTAAAAAAAAGAAAAACTGCATTGAAGTGTGTACTGTGAAAAGTGCTATGTAAATACATTCAATGTGACTTTTTTATTATTAAGAAAAATTTTTATTCATTTTAATATCAACTTGTCAGTACTGACTGGAATTTTTATGTTGGTGTATAGAATATATATATATATATATATATATATATATATATATTAATCATAATTTTAATAATAAATTTGTGTTTGTTTGTTTATTTATATATATATATATATATATATATATATATATACATACATGGATATGTAAATGTAGTTTTTGTTTGCATAATATATGAGTGAGCACTGTGAATTATTAAGTTTATATAATTACAAAAACATGCATGTATATACTTAAGAATTTTTTTTATATGTTAAATATATTTATACATAATATAAAATATAATAATATAATAAAGATTTACGCCACTATTTTAATATTTGTCTGTATCTCACCCTCTCAGAGCCGCTCCCCACGACTGCAGCCCCCAGCACCACCAAATCCATCCATCATGACACCAGCGTAACCATCACAGCTCCCATCAACCACCATGCCCACTTCAGCTCCCCAACTCAGGCCTCTCGGCCAGACAGCGGTCTAGGCACTTTTGTGGGTGGGGCTGTCGGTGGAATCCTGATCCTGGTGGCACTGGCGGGGGCCTTCTACATGCACCAGCACCGGACATTTAGAGGAGACTACTACACCAAACAATACATCGGCCCATCCGACATGCAGAAAGAGTCACAGCTGGATGTCCTTCAACCCCACGAGCTTCAGGACATTTACGGAGATGACTTAGGCAATGGCAGCCAAGACCTGAAGCCCAAACCTGAAGGAGACATTATCTATCCCGATTATCCCAGTGACCACAAAGACATGGAAGGCTGGGGAGACAATCTCAGCCTTCAAAGAGAGGGCACGTACTACTCGGAACACCAAAACCATCATAACGTGAACCCCAGCGGGCCGCCGCTACACAACGGCTCTCCCTACCTGCAGGACAAGTGCTATGACAATGGCACAGACAGCGACTACGTCTCTCACATGGATGGATCTGTGATTTCACGCAGGGAATGGTATGTTTGAAAAGGCATACCGGACAACAATAATTTAAAATAAGCAGGAAAGTATTATTTAACTCAACTGAGTGAGATAAAAGCATACGTTCGAAATGTGTTTTATGTATTCTTCGTGCTCGGTTTATGATTTCATCCAAACTTTTTTACACTTGGCAAATGGCTGCAATTTACTGCAGATATGGTTTCGTTTGGTGGACTGCTGTGACTTCAGGATGTACAGGGAGATGTTTATGTGGTTTATGATCATAGGTTGGATTTACAACAAGAAAACAAGTCTGCTAAAATTAAGCTACGCTGTGCGTAACCATTCCAGTTACCACATTGCATATGACTGTTAGCTTTAAAACCAGGTGCAGCGTATTCTTGGTACCTTCCGCTCACCTTCTTTTTTTTGTATTAAATGTATACATGACTTCTCCAGTGTAGGAGCAAAACATGACTTTCACATTTAATATTTGCACGTGAAGAGACACATTAGCTGAGTTTGAGAGTCTTGAGTCTTATGCTTTGATTGCAGGGATTTGTTTTTTTTGGGGGGTTTTTTGAATATTATATCTTTATTTGTTTGTTTTTTTTAACCAACACAGAACGATACAAAAAAAAAAAAAAAAAGCAACAACAAGTATAAGGACAAAGAAGGAAAAAGACAAAAAAAAAAAAAAAAGAGGGATTTTAAAACCATTGTTACATCAGTTCCTCCAGTTTTATACATAGGTTAACAATGTTATACGTATATTTCTGGGCCAGTGGGCACGGGCAATATAATGTTCTAACAAGCAATGAAAAGGTCATAACTTCATACTGTTATCCTTGACATTTGACAGGTAATTGAAAAAGGGTTCCCA
>JAUCMR010000032.1:6402748-6423449 GCA_032357425.1 Enteromius argenteus
AGGGTAGATATGTCTAACTGACCAGTAAAAACGTCCACAAAATGGGAAATCAAATTAGAGGCATCAGGGGAGGCAGATTTGTTTTTTTAATCAGTATTTTGATCTAGTTTTTCAGAAAAAAATATCTAAATTTATTAGGATATAGTAATATTGTAATAAATAATACAAATATTTGTAAGATATTTTGTTGAGAAGCAAAAAAAATAATTTTGCATAAGATAGCATACTTTGGTGTTCCATGAAAGAATGATTTTGTATTTATTATTATTATTATTATTTTAAACACACACAAACCTAATTTTTAAGTTTGTTTAAAATGAAAAATAAACATAAATAACATAATTATGCTAAGTTTACTTTTTAATATATTTAATTTAACATATTAAACACATACATTTTTCCAGAAAAAAAAGTATCTTATGTTTAGATTTAACAAATTTGAAAAGCAAAACTTATGTGAGATTGCATAAGGAATATAAATATTATTATTATTAATTATTATTATTATTTTTAAACATAAAAAAACACATTTAGGTTTATGTTTAAAACAACAACGAAAAATTGCCAGTCGAGTAAGAAAAATAAACTTAATTAAAGATGTAATGTGCTACTTGTACTTACTGATAAATACATTTAAGTAATAATAATTATAAAATCTTTAATAAGATACATTTTTCTCAAGAGGAAATTGCATTAGACTGCATGAACAATATTTAAAGATTTACGTTAAGATTTACGTATGAGAGTTTTTGTATGAATATTATTGTTGTTAATGTTTTTTTTTAATTATTATTAATTAATTATTTTTTTTTAGCTTGTTCAAAACATGAAAAAATTGCCAGTGGCATTAAGTTTATTAATTGCATTTATTAATATATAAATGTAATTCAAATTAGGGATGCACCAATAATGATCGGCCGATATGTTTGCGCGTTTTGTCAGTAAATCCGATCCTGTAATCAGCGGTAAATGCCATCAGGTGCGTGATTTCACATTGAGCTGTATATACTACACACAGCCATTGTTTACTGACGAGCTGCACAAAACCATGTTCATTATCAGCTTGGATTTCCACAGCTCGTCAGTGAACAACGGCTGTGTGTAGTATATAGAGCTCAATGTGAAATCATGTACCTGATGGCATTTACCGCCGTTTACTGACAAAACATGCGAACATATCGTTCATTATCGGTGCATCCCAAATTCAAATATATTATGCTCTTCTTTTTTTTTTCCTTCTCGGCTAAATTTAATTAATTTAAAAGAAAAAAAACTTTCTCTGAAAAAATAACAAAAATACTGGTTAACTTTTCTTTTTTTGTAGTTGTAGAAATGCAGCTTGTTTAACTCGACAGTTCTCGAGTCTCTCGAGATGTATGCAGTTTAACCCAGCTGGTGTATGTTTTGATGTATTTCATTACACCCCTCCTACAGCAGTGTCTTTTTCATTAATGGATAGTTAGAGAGCAATGAAAGCAGTCCTAAAAGAAGAGTTTAATGTGGTTGTGCTCAGGACCTGTCATAGGCTGATGGGGGGTTAACGTCTGTCGCACCAGTTCAAAAAGACCACGGTCGGCCCTAGTGGTTTTACCGAAGCCATGTGGCCTTTGCCAATTTAGTTCACTCCTTTAAATTTAAGGCTGATTTCTTTTTTTTTTTCTCTCCATCTCTCCACCCTTGTTACTCATACACTCCCATCCCTGTCGAGAGCTTCTGATTTCCCAGAATAACCCGTCTGGCGCACAGCAGACATGTGCAGCATGGGCTTTCAGTAGCATGCCTCACCTCAAAGTTTTAACTTTGTAATTAATATTTTCTGCCCTCTTGCAAACAGACCTCGTTCCATTCTGTCTCCAAGTTGTGCCGAGCATCTGTTCGCAAGCACGCAAGTTTTTTTTTTCTCCATGGGTTTCAATGGTTACACGTTGCATGCCTGTTAAAAAAGATACGGCAGTTGTTAATGCTTGGATTCATTGTTCATAAATCAGTGGCAGTGTTGCTACAGCTGCAGTACAGTCTGTTTCAAGATAAAGGTCTTTTTTTTTGTTGTTGTTCAACAGATTGGGCTGCTTCTTAGCTGTATCTTAACAGGCAGTTATTTGTAATTATTAGGAAAGTCTTCAATCATGTTAAAAAGTCTGTATTGTAACAATTTACCACACTGTGAAAGAATTTAAAGGATAAAAGTCAACATTTTATGTTCATTATTGAATTAAACATTTTCTATGAGCTTACTGAACTAATGCATAAATCAATATAAAATTTAATTTTGACCTCCACAATCTTTTATAGTGCATTCAACCCCAGTATTTTCATTATTTGAATTGCCTTTTTTCTTATTTCATCAAAAGTTTTCATTTTTTATTTCTTGTTATTTCTTATTTTATTTTATGTTCTATGTTTTATTATTTCTTCTGACTCTTGCATGCATGGTCAATTTAACACAATTTCATGAAGTTGTAAAAATGTGTACATTTACTACATAAAACAGTACATTTCTTACTTTTTAGTAAATACATATGTACAAGCACAGTGCCTTTGGCCATACATAAAAGCATCAGATATTTATTTTTTCACTATTCAATAACACACTTTTCTGTTCTGTATTCCTAAGTGTTATTTGTGTTACTGTTATACTATATTTTCTGTATTTGCCTTTCTTTAACAAGACGACTCTTGTTTTTTACAAGTTTAAAAGCAACAGCAATGGTGCAAACTCACTGGATATTTACAATAGTAGCACTTCTGAGTGCTACAGCGGCCAGTTGCGGTATATATTATTTTGTGTACATATTCTGGCAGGAGATATTTGTCTATGGAATAAACATATTTTTATATAAGGCCAGAACTTTAAGCAGAGGATGTTCACGCTTAGTTAACATGTGCTTTTTATCTTTTTATCATGTTCATTCTTTTTTTATATTTAGTTCTCAGGAGTTTGAAAGATTATTTTGTACATATTAGAGTTATAAAAATGATTGATGACTTGCAAATCATTTTGGAAATGAGGGAAAGATGTTGCTTTGTTTTTGATGCCTTCTGTTTATAATAAAAAAAGTTATTTTTGTGTCAAAGTGTTTGTGATTTTGATGTGTTGTGTAACACTTATACTGTAATAAATTGTTTACACTTTGATCCATTTGGTTATTTTGGATAAAATAAATGAATAGTTCAGCCAGTAATTATTTACCTACTTTCCTATAATTCAAGCATTCAAGCATTTAGCACAATGTCAAAGCTGCTTTTTTCATACAAAGAATAAAGCTGTTAAAACTGCACTAAACTGAGAAAGGAGTATATCAAAATTTAGTTATTTTTTCACACTCTGCTAGTATTTTGAGGGATCAAGTTTAAATATGTATAAGTGTGACTGAGCTTCAAAGCTATGATACTGCATAGATAGACTTATAAAGTATTTTTGTTTAATTTTCCAATTAAAATGGCTAAAACAGATAAAAAAGATAATCTTTTTTGAGAAGCAACAAATTCTGACTTATTTTTCGAAAATGTGTCACTATTTTAAGTAAAAACAAGTTAAAATTGAGAAAATGCCAGTGCGGTAAAATAAAATCCAGTTATAAAATGATTTAGTGTCCAACAGTTTGGGCTGCTTCTCATCCTTACAAGTTATTTGTATCACTAATTATTAGAAAGATATCCTTAAAAGGCTTACGCGTATTCTATATATATATATATATATATTATTTTTTTTTTTTTTTTTTCAAAGTAATAACTGCTGTATGCATTTCTAATGTAATGTTAATGTAATGAATGGCAAAACTATGTGAAATTTGACGGCTATAAAGTTAAGTGTACATCCATTCTTGCTTGGCTTGCAAGAAAAACATATTTATTTATTATTATTATTATTATTATTGATTTTTTGCATTCAGTCAGTGTAAACAAAAATACACATTTTTATTCAAGACGCAACAAAAATAATATTTTATGCAGTGTTGCAGAATAAATTATGGATTTTACATTTTTATGTCATTTTTGCTATAAGCAACAGAAGACATAAAGCAAATGCTGACTGTTCCTCACACAGAGCTATTGTATGTACTCAGCAAAATTGGAAATACACAACTAAACTACCTTTATGTTATTTAAATAGCTCTATTCTGAAGCTTGGTGGCTTCTTGATACTTTTACAGAATGGAAAAGAGAGTGGTTTGGGCTTTCTCATTTTGTGCCTAGCAAACAAAGTAATGTCTCATGGCTCTGTAGCAATATAAGAGTGAGTAAATGATGACAGAATTTCCATATTGGCCAAACTACATTCCTTTAATCTTCAAATATTGTCAATAACCAGATAAAGCTGTTGGAGGCAGTGACGGACATCAACTATGCGCTTTTTTGTCATCGATTTGTGTCAGCAGAATATTATGCACCTCTGAAAGGATTAAGGGCATTTGTGTTTGGAATACCAACAAAGCAAAGTCAATTTCTTCATTGAAATCATCTACTTTGTGGGACCTGATTCGATTTGAACTTCAGCAGAAAATCGGACCCAGAAGCCTCGTCCCCAAAAGCCCCATGTGAAAGAATGCTTCGCACTTGTGATTATTGACTACTGACCCGACACATCACCCTCCATTAGGTCCAGCTCAGCACCCTCTCCATCACTGGGAGGGAAAACAGATTTTTGGCAATGAGAGGTAATCGATCACATCAGCACAGCCCTGATGCATCATGCTGTCTATTCTTCTCAGTATTGACCAACCCACACACAACATCAGCTCTGGATCTGCCCCATCAGGACAGTCTTGAGTATTTCTCCCTGCTGTTGACTGATCCTGCAATGCGATCCTGGTAAAAGAAACGAGACCCCCTGAAGCTTTGGTTTTATTCTTGTAGCAGTTTTGTTAGAATGTATTTAGGAGACACTTTCATCCACAGTGACCTGATTTAGAATAATGCAATTGAAACTTAAAGTTGGCATCAAATTCATCCTTGTGGGTAATCAGCAGCTTCTAGGGTTTTTAGGGAAAGCTCCAGGAGGCAAGCAGACCCTCGGTCACCCCTCATGTCCTACCCTCTGTCATTCTTTCAACACTCAAGTGGCTCTACTGTCTTCCCTGCAGCAGGACAACTTTTGTGTTGTCGTGTTGTTTCACCACACTGGCCCCAATCTCATCCATCACTGCTTTCAGCAGTATATTTGTCCAGTTTGAGTATAAATATCTTGCTGCTGGTGGTCTCGAGTTCCTTTCTCCCTGCTTCTCTAATTTCAGCTATTTTTCATATGCATCACCTCTTCTTGATGTTTTACACCTAACAAATCTAAAACCTGAAATCTTGTGATTCTGGAGTACTTTTCCAAAAGGGAAAAAAAATAATTTTATATGTCTATTTTATTTTATTTACACATTATATTATCAGCAATAAAATAGTAATAATTTTATTGTAATATTTTAAAAACTTTTTTTTTCTAATAAATAATCTAAAAATCCTTTAAACAGCATAAATAAAGTATGATGGCCAAGAGAGCTCAAAGTGTACAACATAAAGGAATAGTTCACCCAAAAATGAAAATTCTGTCATCTATATGAATTTGTTTGTTCTGCTGAACACAAAGGAAGATATTTTGAAGTTTGTAAACAGGCTGTTTTGGGTCACCATTGACTTCCATAGTATACGAAACAAATACTATAAAAGTCAGTGGTGACCCAAAACAGCCTGGTTACAAACTTTCTTCAAAATATCTTCCTTTGTGTTCAACAGAACAAACAAATTAATGCAGATTTGGAATTACTCGAGGGTGAGTAAATTATAACTTTTTTGATGATTTTGGGGTGAACAATTCCTTTAAGAAAACACATGAAAATAGAAAATGCACCAGCAAATTAAGAAAACATTATTATCAGCTTGATAGCACATAATCGCAATGCAACACAATCAAATAGAAGAAAAATGCTGCAAACGCTCACGAGTCACAACACAATCAAATACAAAAACATGTTGCAAATACTCACAACAGAACCAAACACAGAAACACTGCAAATAGCACAGACAACAATAGCATCTACAATGCTTGGGCATGCTCCTGATGAGGTGGCGGATGGTCTCCTGAGGGATCTCCTCCCAGACCTGGACTAAAGCCAACTCCTGGACAGTTTGTGGTGCAACGTGGCGTTGGTGGATGGAGCAAGACATGTTGTCACAGATGTGCACAATTGGATTCAAGTCTGGGGAACGGGTGGGCCAGTCCATAGCATCAATGCCTTCGTCTTGCAGGAACGTCTTAGTTACGTATGTAACCCTCGCTCCCTGAAGGAGGGAACGGAGATGTTACGTCATTGACTGACGTCATGGGGTCCCACCTCTGAAACCAATCGACTCTGATCTTTGGACAAAACAGCAATGGAAATTGGGCAGTGGTTTTTGCATGCCAAGCCACTCCCCCGTACCTACAGGTATATAAGGTGGCGGCGGTTGGGGGGTGGAGCGCACAGATTTTTAGGCCCGTGCGAGAAGAACTTACTAGAGTAAAGGGAACACGGTGGAAGAATCATGGAGGAAGAATGCCAGGTCCGAAGTGAGTGAAGGAAGCTTTAAATCAACAGTAAATTTTTAGCAGCTGTGTTTACCATAACCTTTGTACTAAATATAATGACAATGTAGAACAATTGCTTACAGTAATACATAACTAACATTTAATGACAATGTGTAATTAATGTGTAATTAATTAGATTAATTCATGATTGATTCATAAATTAATGTATACATGCATCCATCTATCTATCTATCTGTCATGAGTGCCCTCTAGCGCCACTAGAGGGTACTCGCTTCACTTCACCATCCCTGGGACTCATTTCATCACGGACTTCATTTCCCATCATACACTGCACACCCACACCTGTTCTCATTTTGTAATCATCACCTTCAGCTGTTGTCCGTCACCACACCCTCTCTCACATACTATTTAACTTGTTCATTTTCATATGTACATCGCGAAGTATTGACTTGCACCGGCGATCATTACCAAGCATTCTTACCCATGTCTTGTTTTGTTGTTTTGACCTTGTACTGTTTTTTCCGTCTCTGTGATTGTTCGCTGCCTGCCTCGACCTCTGCTTTGTATTTGACCACGACTTTGCTTTACCTCCATTGTTCCCGTTTGCCTGTTCTTTTGACCCTGCCTGTCGACCTTGATTAAAGTTTGTCTGACTTTGTTACACTTAATTACTGTAGAATTTTTGCTTTTTTCTTTCTTTTTTTCTTTGCAGTTGAAACTCTATTTGTTTTTATAACTGTGTAACCTTTTACAAAAAAAAAAAAAGAACCTAAACATTTACACAGACGTTCAAATGAGAAATTTTTTAATGAACCAGTGGACTCTTAATTGCTTTCTAAATTATGCAATTTATATACAGAAACATCATGTCTATAAGGCAACAAAAGACTGTTTGTTATTATTGAACCCCAGTGAGAGTGAGAACAAAGACCAAATGGGTTATGTTTCATCACTGGAGGTTTCAAATGGTAAAATGTGAGAAGTTATTACAGAATCCATGAGAAACCTCAGATGTCTTGTGCATATTGGCTCCAGTCATTCGACTAGTCTTAGGATCTGTTGAGAACCAGCACCTAAAAATACAGTTCAGTAGTTTGTGGTTTTGCTAATGAGAACATGTGTGATTTAAAGCTTCTCTCATGACCTGGGCTCTAATTGGGATTGTGGCATGTAAGCTCTGTGAACAATTTGGGTGGGCAACAATTTCACTGAAAACTGACAGTGAAACAACTCCACAGTATTTTCATTGCTGAAGCAGATATAATTCAACATGAACTCAAATCCTTTGAAACAATGCAACCCCCAATTCTTGATGTTCTGCACTTTTGGCTTCTTTAATGATGTCTTTTTCAAGCCTAAATCTTTTGATTGTAATATCTCTTGTAATGTTTCTTTTGCCAGTGAGGCACTTACTGCAACAGTTTCTTTGTGTCGCTGAGGCAATTTGATGTGTTTATCCCACCTGTTGTGACAAGAACCACAAGAAAAGACTTTTGCACGGCATCGTCTCAGAATGAGCATTATGTGAGTTCAAGGATTGTATAATTAGAGAGTATATGAGAGTATGAAAGTATATTAATAGTGTATGTGTAACTTTGGATGTGTGAGGAGAAGGAGATCGCAGGAGACGTAGATATAAATAAACCATAAAGTCTTTTAATAATAAAACAAAATGTGGAGAAGTATCCAATAAACACAGGTAACACATCCAAGGTAACATTCAACATTGACGGACAAACTCGAACTAAATAGACAGGGTTATATAGACTGAAGACTAATCACTAGACAAGACACAGCTGGGGAAACACAGGTGGAAAGGAATCAACTAATAATCACATAATGACACAGGAAGGACCAAATATGGGCATACAGGAAGGAAGACATAAACTGAAACTAACACAATGAAAACGAAACTAAACCAAGAATACAAAAACACAGATTATAAACAGAACAAAACTGACATAGAATGTTACAGTATGTGCATATGGTCACTTATCAACACTGCCTCTATCATTAAAACATCTATCAACATCTGGTTTTTGATTTCCCTAAGCATCTGCCATTTTGAGACTTGGACAAAAGAATTTACATTGTTCTCTATATCTCTGTACTATTTTAGGGGTTTAGAGTTATTTTATTTTTTATTTATTTATTTTATTTTATTTCATGTCATTTTATTAATTATTTTAATTAATACTTTTATTCAAGGATTCTTTAAATTGATTTTAAAAATTACAGTTCAAATAAATGTGATTATTTCTTTATTTTCTTTTAATCAGATAATCAAGAAAATTAATTAGCACAGCTGTTTTAACATGTATAATAATATAATATACTTAAACAGAAAATGGTTCTTTTGACTTTTAATAATATTTTACAATACTGCTATTCTACAATTCTACAATGTTTTGTAAAATTTTTTTGAATGGAGTAATGACTGCTGACAATTTATCCATAATAAGTTATAATAAATAAATTTCTGCCATAAATTACACTTTAAATTTATAATATTTTAAATGTTAACATTATTGTCACAATAAACAGTTGGAGTACCCTCAAGCTCCGCCAGAAGGCACCTTCACCTACTTAGATTCACCAGGACTCTTAGACTGTTATTTGGACTGCATTTCCCATCAGCCACTGCACCTTCACACCACCATTTGCCTCATACTCACACGGACTCAATATCCCATCATGCATCACTCACTCACACCTGTTTACATTTGCACTCATGCACCAACAGCTACAGTTCATCACCACACCCACTCACTCATTATCACACTGCATATAAACCACATTCACACTGAGGTTTATCGCAAAGTCTTGATTTGCTCTGGTGATCTTTTCTAAGCGTTTATTCTCATGTTTGTTTTCCCTGTGTTTGACTTTTGATTGTTTACTCTGGATTGTTTGATTGTTTGCTGCCTGCCTTGCGCCGTGTGTGTATTTATATAAACATACTAAATATGCACACAGTACACACGCAATATTATGTCAATAAAAACTTTTATTCTGGATACAATTAATTATGATTAATCATTTGAGAGCACTAAATATAGTCTTATAAAGATTTTGATTTACATTAAAAAAACATCTTAAATTAGGCATAAAAAAGAACAAAAAATTACTTCATGTCAAATAAATAAATAAATACTTTACAAAATAATTTTTACTATTTTACATAGCTCTTGACGCAGTCATTTGCTTTGATTAATTGCTGTTCCTCTTGATTCTTTTAATGAAAGCTGAGGAGACCAGACATTAAGTTATCCCAGTTTTAAAATGGTTTTGCTATATTTTTAAAAGTGGTTCACCACAAAATACATTTCTACAACAGCAGGGAGGAGGATGAGGTTAAAGAGTCTAATAAATTGCTTATGGTAGAATGTTAGGGGAACAGCCAGCCTTTAAAAGCCATTAAAGGCAAGCAGCTTGAAGCCCTAATTACAGGGACTTAACATTGCGCTGTGCTGCATTCATGCTGTGACGGTCAGAAGTTAGCCTCTGTTTTGGTGTGCTGTGCTGGAGGAAGCAAAATAGACTCTTCCTGTCAAAGCCATGAAGAGTTGCGCTGCGCATTGCTAAGATTTTCAGTCACATTGCCAAGAAACCCAATGAGAAGAGAAAATGGTAAGAATGCAAATTCAGAACTTCAGAGTTTAATAGCACTTGAGTTCATCCATGGTTACACCCCAAAAAGCCATTAAAACATATAATAAATAAGTCTAAATTGCTCCCGAATGCTCTATTATGTGTCTGTGCCAACTAAAATTCCACAGGAAGAAAGATGAACTGTGGAGGAGATGGAGAAGAAAAGAGCTAAGCATTTCTCGAAGAGTTGAAAAAGCAACTCTAAAGAAGTTTTCACGTACACCTCTTAACCTTGGCCTTTCTCTGTTTCTTTCAGTGTAATTTCTCCTCTGGGCCCCTGTTGCAGTTTTCTAATCAATACCACATTGCGGGAAACTGTCATATATGTAATGTCTCTTTATGTAATGTTATGAGTTTCAAATGTTTTGCATTAATTAAAGTTATTAAAATTCTGTACACAACATACCCAAACATAAGTTATACTTCAAGACAAAATATATATATATATATTTTTTTTTTGCCTTGTTCATCCTAGCATTGCTTGACAAAGAATACAGGGGCTAAATGTTTTATAGCAAAATGCAGAAAAAATTTAATCTTGCTGTCAAAATAGTCAGTTTGGCTTAGATTTTAATTTGTCTAATGGCCAATGCAAGCAGCACTGTATTTGATCTTAAAATGTGCATTTTGTTTGTAGAATGATATTAAAGTCTGCTGGTAAACAATGTATATTAAAATTCTAATCAGTGGAACGAGAACAAAACAAAACAAAAACATAAAAATAAACAACTTTTTAGGAAAGGGGGCCATTTACACAGAACAAACGCGGTTAAAAAACACAAGACAAATAAGAAAAAAAACATGTTTTTTAAACATTGCATCATGGCGAAACACCGCAAAAGCTGTGAGGTTTAAGCACAGTTGTCAAACTCATCGGTCTAGTGAGTGTTTACAAAGAAAAAGATGGTTAAAGTAGTACAGTGGAATGTAAAAATGTGTCCTGTGTAAAAAAAAACCAACAACCCACAAGTGCGTACACAGACCTGTTTTGCTACAGATGCCTTTTTTTGAGAAATATGTACTTATTGTAGACTCTGTATTCTCTTCACTGCCACAAGGGAAGCTATAGATATAATTATTCATGAGTTTGCAATTCTTATATTCATCAGTTTTGTCTCTTTCATATAGCGCATATACCCCCACTGAATAAAATAGTAATAGTTCTGACTTTTTTCCTCACAATTCTCACTTTGTGAGATATAAACTTGCAATTGTTGCAGAATTGCAGAATATAAAGTTGCAGTTGTTGTGTAAGCTTGCAATTCTGAAAAAATAAAGTCAAAATTTTCTTATATGAACTGGGAATAGTAAAACAAACTCACAACGGCAAGAAAAAGTTTTGCAATTTTGACTTTTTCTTTCAGCTGTAAGTTTATATCTCATAATTCTTATAATTGTGTGTTATGAAGTGCATTTCCTCTGAGGATAAAACGACTGACTAATTTCTTACAATTGCTAGCATATATTCTCCAAATTCTGACTTTATAACCAGTGATTACATGTTAGAAAGTCAGAATTTTGACGCATTAACTCAAAAATCTGACAAAAAAAGCACAAAAAATTGGTAAAAAATTGAAAGGTTAAAATTGTGAGCTCATATCTTGAAATACAATTTTTTTTCTAGGAGTTATGAGTTGAAGAGGTTAAAGGGTTAGTTCACCCCAGAATGAAAATTATGTCATTAACTGACCCTCATGTCGTTGCAAACCTGTAAAACCTTCATCTTCGGGAACACAAACAAGGATATTTTTGATGAAATCAGAGAGCCATCTGACCCTCCACTGACAGCAACAGAACTGAAATGATCCAGGTCCAGAGACGTATAGTAAAGAATATTGGTAAAACAGGGTGTGACATCAGTAGCTCAACTTCAGTTTTGCATCGCTACAATAATTTTTTTGCACAAAGAAAACAAAATTAACATAATTTACACAACCAATCTTCTCCAAGTTCCGTCTTCTGCCATTTCAGTTGTGTTGAAGGGTCAGATAGCTCTCCGATTTCATCAGAAATATCTTAATTTATTTCCGGAAATGAACGAAGGCCTTACAGGTTTGGAACGACATGAGGGTGAGTAATTAATGACAGAACTAACCCTTTAAATCTTGCATAAGTACTGAATTTGTACTTGCAGTTGCCAGTTTATCATGCAATTATGACTTTATTTCTCAAAATTCTGACTTTACTTCTCACAATTGCGAGTTTCTATCATGAAATTCTTACTTCATAAATATATGAATTTACAGTTGTGAAACAAAAAGTTGTTACCATTTTTATTTAATTTATTCAGTGGTGGAAATAGGCTTCCATACTTTCAGTTAAAATCATGACAGAACAAAAGTTTGATGAGTCTTGCTGAGCAAGTAGGTTAAAATCTGTATGTTTATAGTACTTTGAATAATAACACATTCAATGGCAGACAGAACTCTTAATGTAGCTCCAATGATTCATTAAGTACCGAGGTATATTCAAGCTTAGCATCTGTGTCATGTAGGTTACTTGTGTAAAGTATATTTCCACCCTCAAACAACCAAGTGATTAAATAGCCCATGAGACTGCAAGACCTTAAAGTTATATTTGTAACCCCACTGACGGTAAATCACAGAGTAATATAGTGCTTTCAATTAGTTCCATCTCGCTTGTGGCACCTCTGGTGTCTGAGTAACAAAAGACCTTCTGACAGCTTCTCAGTTCCCGTGCCGTCCGGTCACGTTATTAAATTCACCACTGGCAGAGATACCTGGAGGGCTCGTGCATTTATGTCATTCCGTCATTGGGGATAAAGGCTCTGGAAGCCGTGACAATGCAATTTCATTTCTCTCTGCTTTTCTAATGCCAGAATGCAATAAAACTGTCTGGCCTCATGTCTGGCTCCAGTCTGACTGTTTTACTGACCCAAAATTCTAGCCTTGAAAACTATTAGTAGCGAAATGTCATGTAGAATAATCTTGTTCCTTGAAGGTTAAGCTGTCAGACACCATAAAGCTGATGAACAAGTAAGTCACTAACTACCCGGGAGGTAAACCTCACATGTTTTAATGACTACCCTGTACTGAAATACTGCTTGGGCTACAGGTCAAATCAAAGATCTGCTTTTTTGATTTGGTAGTCATAACTTTGTTTTAAGAGGTCTGTGTGTGGGAATTAAATGTCTCTTATCTGTTATAAGTTTATAGTAATTTTGGTTTCTTGCTTTTTGGTAGAAGCTGCTGATACTTAAGTGAAAAAGCCGTTTTTTGTTTTGATGGTTTTGGATTATTTTTTGGGAAGTTTGCAGTTATAAAATGTCTGCCTTCGGGGGCAGATTTAGTGAAATGGGGGCCCCAGGCAAATCTAGGAATGGGGTCCTATACATTTGCACACATTTAGAACAACGTTGAGGTTCCTTATATGTTGTGATAATTTCTGCTACACAATGGTGCTCCATAGTTTTGTCCAGTCTTTCTACATTTTTCATGTAGATGTTACAGTGGGATTACTTCATTTACATTTACATTTATTCATTTAGCAGACACTTGAATTCTTTCATGTTGTAGACCACAAAATAGCAATTGATTTACCCTTGAAATACAATCTTTAAACCATTTTTTAAGAAAACAGAAGTTTAAGAAGTCAGAAGTATAAATTATTATATTACTTATTATTATATTTACTGACACAAAGCTGTTTAGACATTTTTGCACGACAGGGAAGCTCACTTATTCTGAAAATGCAAAATGTACATTTATTATATTATTACATTTGTTTGCCTCTCTGTGTCCACATACTGTACTTTGATGCAGCTAAATTCTCAATAAAACTATTTTCATTAACTGTATCTGTTGTCAGACAACGGAATGAATATGAAATAGTGATTGAAACGGGACCCATAACCAGCTCTGCCTTCCAAGATGTTAATCTGTGCAAAAATCCTGATGTATAATCGTGCTGTTATCTAATAGAGTCAAATAGCCTATACATAAGATAAAGACAATAGCTGTGCTGTGATTTTGGCTATACTTAAATGTAAAATAAGAGAAGCAACATAAGAAAAAAAAAAAACCCTCTTTGCGGTTTTACCTTTTAGGTAAACCACGTGATTAAATTTATTTGTTAAGTCAGAATGCCCTTGAGGCCAGAAATATATTTACTGGGCATATCAGCCTAACTCATACATAACATTTGCTTTTAATAATTAAATTTGTGGGAGTGTGCTGTATAGACTGAATTATAGCTGGCTTTTGCCTGAATTGCAGACCTAGGAAGGTCGTTCAGAAGGTTTGTAGAACAAAGTAAAAAAATATGAATGAACTGATTTACTACCCACTGATGAGAACTTCAGCTACTGCAGTGACAAAAAAAAAAGCTACAATATTTTGGATTTTAAACACAATTTTTTTGTTTGTTTGTTTGTTTGTTTGTTTATTTATATTTTTGTTTAAATGACAATATCATCATTAACAGCTAATTATTGGTTATCTTTGAACTTAAAATGTATTACAATATTTTCTATTTTGTATCTATTGTATAAGATTATATTGTATAATATTTTATAAGTTATTTGTTCATAAATAATTTTCAAATATTTACATTTTATTTAACATTTAATGTTTGTTTTTTTGCGCTATATATATGCATTTATAAATTATTTTTACTAGTATTTTATCATTTACATTGTATAAAAAGTGGACTTTTATTGGTTTATACATAACACATTTTTTTATTTGTTGTTTGTTTTCCCCCTTTATGTTTCAGGTACATTTTCTGGACAGAAGTGCATGGTGGTTTATATCTTGAGCTGAAACAACCTCACATTTAGTGTTAATAGCACAACTAATTACTAGCATTGGCCTATTAGGGAAATTGATCAACGATTTACTGCAGCTGCTGTTTATAAACATCAAGGGCAAGGGCTTCTGACTGATTCTCCTTGCCACATGTATTTCTATAGTCAGCACAAGCAAGCAGAGTAAATATAATCTTTTGTCTCTGCTGTAGGCTGAGCAGTGATTATGTGGCTGGAGCAGTTTGGCAGGAAACTACAAAAGCAGACAGCGCTTCTGTTTTGAATCCACCTCTTTCTAGACATTTATTTGTGAAAACATCAGTGCAGGGTCATCACTTAGCTGTTTAACACTATTAGAAACCTAATTGTGCAACTAATATAAAGTGCATTTAAAACTCTAAAGCCTACACAAAAACAAGGATGCTGAAAGCAAAGGCTGACTGTAAGGTCATCAGAGCCAGATCAATGACGCAAATGAACAGACAGTTGCAAGAGCAAGTGTGACAGACCATTTTAGATGAACACCACTTTGAACCTATTAGATCAGTGCAGAGACAGCTCCCCTGTGAAATGCAGCTTTAAGGAGATTTTATTCTGGTTTGCATTTATTAATGCATTTATTTATTACAATTTAAGGATTTGAGATGGAAAAAATAAATGTGTTTCTTTATTCTAGCTGCACTGCTCATTACACCTAATGTGCAGTTAATACTGTTACGGTCAAATGAATTAAAGTAAATGTAGCTTCCTCCAAAAGTTAATTTAACGCACTTGTGGAAGGGGGCCTATAATAGACAGCTGTATCAGTTTGGGTTTTTAATCTTAGATTATATGAAATATATGTACAAAATTTTTTAATATTATACATATACAGATACATATATATGTACACAAAATCGTATATTATACACACACACACACAGAGAGAGAGAGATATATGATATTGTTATGATTTCTTTCAGTGTTCCTCTGTTTAGTCATGTATGGACTTCACAGGGTAGTCTTGAGTGAGATTTATATGTTCAGTTTGAAGGGCACTGCGAGAGGCATAGGGAATAAGGGAATGTCGATAAACCACTTCACAGGAAGTGGAGAGGGAAAATCACCCAACTGTCTTTGCGCACCGCATCACCAGTCAGAACTGATGATAGAGCAGAGCCGTTGAAAGAGTTTTTAAAGAATCGGCAATGGAGTTGTTGCAGTAAATTTTATTATTATACAAACTAAAGTATTTTGAATGGCCATGAGTTACATTTGCACCGACGAAAAACAGCTCTGTCATTTTTTTTTATTTCACTTTGTCTAACCTTACATCAGCAGAGTTAATGAGGCTGTATGCGGGAAAGAAAGTGCACGAGATGAAACAACTATCTGTAATTGTATAAACATATACATTTTGACTATATGTATTATATACACAATTGTATATGAATTTTATACGTGTGAGCAATGAGGCGGAGGCGTGCGGATCAATTCGCATAGGCTTTACTCAGAGTCGACAGGCAGGGTCAAAACACCAGCAAACAGAGCAATGGGGACAAGGCAGAATCAAGGTTGAAGTAATCGGGCAGAGATCGGGGCAGGCAGCAAACTGTCAAAAAACAGAATTAACAGTCCTAGCTAACAACGGGAAAAACAAACAAGGGAAGAAACGCTCAGAAATGACAGCCAGGGCAAATCAAGACTTTGCAATTATTTTGAGTGAGAATATGTGTGTGTGTGTGTGTAACTAGTGTGTGGGTGTGGTGATGAGATGCAGGTGTGTGTGATCTGTCCAGGAATGAGGCATGATGGGTATAATAATATAAAGCTAATGCTTTATCGGGTGGTTGTTCTGCACACTTGATAAATAGACTACAGCTGGTTCAAAGTGCAGCAGCTAGTGTCCTTACTAGAACCAGGAAGTATGAGCATATTAGCCCGGTTCTGTCAACACTGCACTGGTTCCCTATCAAACATCGCATAGATATTAAATCTTGTTAATAACTTATAAAGCCCTGAATGGCTTAGCTCCTCAGTACTTGAGCAAGCTCTTATCACAATATAGAACTCTGGCCATTTGATAATACCTAGAATATAAAAATCTACTACGGGTGGCAGATCTTTTTCCTATTTAGCACCCAAACTCTGGAACAATTTACCTAATACTGTTCGGGAGGCACGCACACACCGTCAGTTTAAAACTACATGAAAGACATATGTGACCCTGGACCACAAAACCAGTCTTAGGTCGCTGGGGAATATTTGTAGCAATAGCCAAAAATACATTGTATGGGTCAAACATTTTTTTTTTTTTTTTTTTTTGCCAAAAATCCTTGGGATAGTAAGTAAAGATCATATTCCATGAAGATTTTTTGTCAATTGCTTACCGTAAATATATTAAAACTTAATTTTTGATTTGTAATATGCATTGCTAAGATCTTCATTTGGACAACTTAAAGGTGACTCAGCATTTCGATTTTTCGGTACCCTCAGATTCCAGATTTTCATATAGTTGTATCTCGGTCAAATATTGCCCTATCCTAACAAATCATACATCAATGGGAAGCTTGTTAATTCAGCTTTTAGATCATGTATAAATCTCAATTTTGTAAAATTAACACTTATGACTGGTTTTGTTGTCCAGGGTCACGTATCTCTTTACTCTGGCTTACACTTAACAGGGAACACTCCTCTGAACACATGTACTTGTTACATCATAAAAAGAATGGCATCTATGCTAATATTAGTCTGTTTCTTTGTTATTCTGTTTCTCAGTCCATATCCAGATCAGATGGTGTATCAGCACGAAGAGATGATCTTCATCAGAGACCAGAACACCTAGATGAGCCCTGTGGACAGATCACTGGAACCAAATGCACACAAACACACACACACACACACTATAAATCCTTTGCACAATCTGACATGTACTTAATAATAAACTGGAAATTAAGTGCTGGGCATCTGGCCAGAGGAGAACTGGCCCCAACTAAGCCTGGTTCCTCCCAAAGTTTCTTTTCTCTCCATTCTGTCATGGATGGGGTTTTGGTTCCTTGCCGCTGTCACCTCTGGCTTGCTTAGTTCTAGTGATTATTGTCATTTTAATTACAGAGACCATTTCTGCATTTGATAAACAAGTAGTTTAATCTCGTCATTATACATTACCAATTTACCTAATACTGTTCGAATTGACCTAATACTGTTCAGGAGGCAGGCACACTCTGTCAGTATAAATCTAGATTAAAGACACATCTCTTTACTCTGGCTTACACTTAACACACTAATATACATTTATTAATCAAATTTGTTAAAGGATTGTTAGGCTGCATTAATTAGATCAGCCGGTGCATTGAGTTTGTCCCTATGAAGAGTTTGCTTGTGTCTTGTTTATCAAGTGGACTTTCCGTGTACTGATCTTTGCCTTGTTTTTGGATTTTTGCCCTGTCTTGCCCTGTATTGGATATTGTTCGCCATTCGACTGACCCTGCTTGTATTCTGGACTATTCTTGTACATTTTTGGCCGCACCAGGATCCAGCGGCTGTTCAGAAGGTCTTAGGTCAGTTAAGGACACAACCCAGGTATTGTTTGCCATAAAACAGAGTACATTTTCACTCCACGGCGCTTCGGCACTTCACAACTGCCTTTGAGGAACCCAGGCAAACCATCAAAGATCCTCACAAGCCTAGTGACGTCATCGCTGACCTTTACAAGCCAAGCCCAGTCAAATTCACCCATCAGGAATCAGGTCATTCCACCGCTGATTTTCACAAGTTAAGTACACTCTTCACCAGTTCTCACCTGTCATGTTGTTACAGATCTCCATATGCCAAGTTAATGCTAATCCTCACCCGTCTGGTCAAGTCAGCGCCGATCGTCACGTCATCGCTGCTCTGCCAAAGCCATGCCACATCTCGTCAGATCATCCAGAGCGACATCCCATCTCCGCTAACCAGCTAAAGCCACTGCACAAGATGGCTGCCACCCCTAAGCCACTGCACAAGATGGCCGCCGATCCGGAGCCTTTAGCCAAGATGGAACTCAAGCCACAGTCTCTAGTCACCCTGGATGCTACTCCAGTGTTTCCAGGCATCAAGGGTGTTGCATTTAGAGACACCAGGGCTTTTCAGGGGCATTTGAGGCTTGGGTCCAGTTTGGCGGACCCACCGTTGATGTCAGTGTGGGCAGCTGTTGTCAGCAGGGTTCCAGCACAGGCCATCATAGAGACAGTCCCTCTCTCTTCAGTGCTCCCAGTCATGGCGGTCGCATTTTTTAGCATGTGGGCCACCAAATCAGCCTGAGTCTGTTTCAGAGGCCTCATCTACCCATGAGTTTGCACCTGAAATCTCGCCTGTTCAGGAATCAGCCCCCGTACTGCTGGAGGTGCTGGTTGTTGACTTCTTGGAGGTTCTGCCGGTGGCTGCACAATCCCCAAAGGTGTCGGCTTGTACCGTAGATCCTCCGGGGTCCTGCCGGTGGCTGCACTAAACTCTGAGGCATTGACAGGTGCTGTTGATTCCCCAGTGGATCTGCCAGTGGCTGCACAACCTCCAGAGAGGTAGGCTCAGGCCGTAGATCCTTTGGAGGTTCTTCTGGTGGCTGCACAACCACCAGGGGCATCAGTTTGCTCCATAGACCCCCTGGAGGCCGTCTGCAAGATCTTGTCCTGTCCTACCACAGCTAGGAGGGCTTCTGAGCTGTCTGCTCCGCCCTGGAGGGCGTCAGTGCCGTGGCTCCCTGCTCTGCCTGCACCGTTGCGGTCCCGTGTGCCACAGCTTCTCTGCCTACCAATGCTCCACGGTCCAGGCCCGCCATTGCTCCATGCTTCAGGTCCCAGCCCCTTTATGCATGGACCTGACCCTCCATCCCTCCCCCAGTTCTACCCCTGTTCCGCCTCCACTCCACCACCCTCTTGTACTATTGTTCTGTGTTTGGAGCATCTGGGAGCCGCTCCTTGGGGGGGATCTTTTATGATTTCTGTCAGTGTTCCTCTGTTTAGTCATGTATGTACTCTTAGTTTGAATTGTTGCATGTGCTACATCATATCTGTGTTCCCTTGCCCTTATTTATCACCATGACAACTCATCTGCTCCTTTCCCATTGTTTCTCCACCCCCTGGTTTGTCACTATGGTTATTCATCAGCTCCTCCCCCTTGATGACTCGTTAACTCGTTGTCTTGTTTTTAAAAGCTCTGTGTTTTTGTGAAGCCAATCGCAGAGCATTAGCGTTTCCTTGTGTTTGTTGTGTCGTTTATCAAGTGGATTTTCCGTGTACCGATCTTTGCCTTGTTTTTTGATTTTTGCCCTGTATTGGATATTGTTCGCCATTCGACCGACCCTGCTATTCTGGACTATTCTTGTACATTTTTTATTTCCTTTTTTTATATGTATTTTCAGACAGTCTTGTCATCAACAGCTAAATATTTGTTATAATTTCTTCTAATTTTAAAACATTTGAAATGCTATTAATATGTTATTAATATCTACTATAATCTGTTTATTTATTTATTTCTGTTTATTTATTTTAAAATAAGGAAAATATAAACATTTATTTGGTTAGTTAGGTAACTAGTTATTATTTGTGTATTTATTTACTTATGGACTTGTTTCATGTGATATTTTCAGAGAATCTTCTCATAAGCTACATATGTATTATTATTGTGTTAGCATTTTTTAACACTTTTTTTACTATTTATACATTTGCAGGCCCGTAGCCAGGGGGGGTTCGGGTGGTTCGACCGACCCACCCCCCACTGCCAAAGGTCCAGAATTTTTTGTTATTATTATT
>JAUCMR010000032.1:6426708-6452303 GCA_032357425.1 Enteromius argenteus
TACCGGCAGATAAATGCTAACGAGCTGCACTCGCGGTTTTTAGAATGAACGCGAACGATCAACAAACAGATAGGTTTCATATATAGGAAATATTCAGGAAGTTAGGTTGTATATTTATCACTACAAACAGTGTTAAATATACAGCTAATAGTAGATAGAAATACAAAGCTAGGGAGCTACAAACTCAGCAGATCCCAGATCAGTCCTTCCAAACTATAAAGTGTGCCAATGATACAGTATCATTATATAGACCAATCTAACAACATTTCAAACACTACTTTTTTTAGCAATCATACACTGACATGGAAACAGCAGTGAAATATGTGAATACAGAGGGTTTGGCACAAGCTCCACTGCCTTTAAAGGAGATTTTAACAGTGACTAACAGGAACCCTGCACTGAGGTTGGTGTCTGGCTCATAGTCTTCCTGTTTACCTTGATAACTGTCATTCTGTGGTGTAAACGTGTGAGAATACGTGTCTGTGTCTATGATTGAGCATGTCAGTTTTTCTGTGCCCATCTGAGAGTGTTTTGTGCACACTAATACTCAAAGCAAGTTACAGTTACTCCTACATCTCAACAGAACAGACGGCAAATAATCCAGCCACCTACTATTTGAAGTAGGAAACTGAGAAACCTCAAGTGAAGTGTTTGCTGTGGACTGAAACTGCTTTTTCATTGTTCAGTGAATGAGTAAAAAATGTTGTTGAAACCTCAGTACTCCGTAACCTGATGAGTCAACTGTTTTAGTGTAGTTTCCTAAGCGGTGACCTCCATTGTATACAACTCACTTGTCAAACGTTACTGAAAGAGGATGTATGACTAAGAATAATAACTGAAAAATCGACAGTTGCAAGCGAATAGAGGTTATAGTTTAAGTGACGGGCTAAAAAGCTGTTTTGACTGCTTCTACACAATGAGAATGACTTTTTACGTTATATTTAATCTGTTAATCTAGTAATTAATCATGTAATTTTTGATGATTCATATTTAAAACACAAATAGGATTGATTTTAGGACCAATTTAGTTTCTCTAATCCTATTACTTTTGTCTTAATGGCTGGCAGTAAAATGTCATCAACACGTAAATGGCAACTTTTGTGGCATATCTTTCTAAATTTGTGGTTTCATATTTTTTGTTAAATACAAACAAATCTTATTATAACCTCATTGTCATAAGATCATTGCAGGTTGTCATACCAAAACATACTGGAAAAAGATGCTATATCATATCTATGACCATAATAAATTGGTGTGAGATTTATTTTTGAAGTAATGATCTAAAAATGTATAGTGTAGACAAGCAGTTTGAGGGTTATTCAAAGCTTGACTATTTTGGGGTTTGGGGTGAGGAGCATGCACACACACACACACACACACATTCACACACTTCTTTGGCAGCTGACTATGACCTCTTCTGCCCCACAGTCTAACAGATTCAACCACATACACACCCTGGCACACACATTCAAGTGTTTTTTGCTCCAGTTACCTTCTTTAATGACTTCAACATGGGCCTGCCAATATTTTTTATTTTAGCAATCGGTCTGAATTTTGCTCACAGCAGGGACATGCAAGGTAGGTTCATATTGTATCAGGTTTAATTATTTTTGCTTAATTTGATGAGATGATGCTGTTGTGTTTTCTGGCCCTTTTGAAGATTTTACATATTTTTAGACAGATTATGGATGGAATGAAGTGAATTAATGCATTTGACAATGAAAAAAAATGTGAACACACAATCTGTGCATTTCATTTCAGTCTGTGACTTTGCTCACACTGAGAAGACATTTCCTGAGAAAAGGGAAGGAATGAGAATTTCTGGTTTGCTTTGCAATTGTGCATAATAAATATTGTTAATTTTTAAATGTAACATTTTGTTTGAATTATTGCTATTGATATTTTGAGCTTTTTTGAGCATTTTAAGTATGTGATGAAGATAATAATGATGCAAATCTGTTGCTCAGTGAGTGAAGTTGCATGCAATGAATGAAGTTTATTTCACAAATTCTGCTTTAGGCATTTCCACTGTCCTTCGCCAGACATCCTTATTTGAGAAAAACATTTAACCACTTAACCTTTCTTTCTGAAACCAATAAATGCTGGGGCATGGAAACAATTAATTCTGGCTTGTATGACTGATGAAATTAGATACCTAGAAAAGATTCAATTCTTTAAAAAGAAAAATGTGGTTTAAATTGTTCAGTGGACATATTGCAAAAGAATGCAAGATGCTTTTTAGATGACAAAAAATGCAATTGCATGTTCTGCTGGCTTTTTAAATTATTAAAATTTATTTATTTTTCTTGGCCAAGCCATTACTGTAAGATTTATAACATTAAATCATGGTAGTAATTCATTCAACAGCTGTGATTTTGAACACAGAATTGTGTTTGCATATAATCAGTTAAATGACGTACAGTGGTATGTATGTGGTTTACAGAAGCATGCAACATGTGTGTGAAAGAGTTGTGTTGGAAAGTCTTGTCATGTGACTGAAAAACCAAAAACATCTGCTTCCTTTTGTGCAAAGCAGCTCAATTTCCATCCCAGACTCTATGCATGCTGCAAGTGATGCAGTATGTTATATGGAATGCGTTTTTAAGATAATTTTAGCTTTTTTAAACACTGAAAAATTGTGAATGGTCCTTGCAGTTCACCCAGAATTTAAATTTTTTTATCATATATTGTATTTACCCTCAAATCCTGGCTAATATTTTTCTTTCTTTCTTCCTAGCATACACAAATGCAGATATTTTGAATCATGTGCTTGCCTCTCTTTTCCATCACAATAAATGGGTATTGCATGCAAAACAGATGCAGAAGCACCATAAGTGTAGCAAAAAAGTTGCCTAAAATACTTTTATGTATTATGCTGGTGATTTTGGAGTTTGACAGGCCCAGTCCCCGACAATTTTAATTAATCACTTTTATTTATTTAGCGCTTTTAACAATATAAATTGTAGCAAAGCACCAATATAAGCAATTATATTGGAAAGATTAGCCAGGGCACTGTTCAAAAGTTTATTGGAGTGCCAAGTGCTGACACTTCCCCCAACTGTGCTTTATATATGTGGGGTTTAGAAGGGGACACAATGGACGTAACCAACAAAAAACAAATTAGTTGTTGCCGTAATAATTACTGTAATGGACTATGTCATTCAATCTTTGAGTAATATTAATTCATTATTCATCTATGTAATTTTTTTATAGACTCAGAAACCAAAGACTTGGTTCTTGATCAAACAGTGACAGGAATTTTGGGAGAGGAGGTCTACTTGCGTTGTCTTTACACTGGACAAAGTAGCATAACGTTTTCCTCCTGGAACCGTATCGGTTTTTCAAACAAGCAAATGGCGAAGAAAATAGCAGGCTACAAATCCAGTGGCGAATCTTTTAATAGGGAAAACTTTGACATCCCTGCATCAATTACAAACCTTACTGTAAAGGTGAACGTGACCAGTTTTGATCAAGAGGGAGAATACATATGTGTCTTTAACTCTGATGAGGATGAAACAAAGGACACCATGTTTCTCAGCGTTATTGGTGAGTATGCAAAAATATGTATTTCCTCCCAGAAAAACAGGAAACTCATATGGGTTTGAAATGATTCATCAATAAAAAAATGTAAAAAAAAAATCATCAATGCCTCTGTTTTTTCTCTAAGCTCGGCCTGATGTTGACATAACTGTGAAAGAGGAAGTTATGAATAGGACCCTCTACCATGCTGTCACTTGCTCTGGCTCCGGTGCCAAGCCTAAGGCTGTGATTAGATGGGAGATCTCTGGTGCCCTTCCAAGAGACGACATCTTCTCTGTGAACATGATTAATCTGGTTCATCCCAATGGCACAACCAGTTCAATCAGTGTACTTCGCTTCCCCCTAATTATGAATAATGAGAGCACTGTTACATGTGTGGTTGAGCATCCAGCTTTTACTGAACCCAAAAGAGCCAACATAGAGGTGGACACATTTGGTAAGTTCTGTTCTTTAGCATTATTAGGAAAAGCCAGGGAGTGCAAGACAACATAAGCTACTTTTCTGTTCTATTGCATTTGCTTAGATTGTTCATGATGAAACCTAAAAGAAAGAACTGAGAAATTAAGTTGATATTATCCTACTGCCTTCTCTTTGCACTAAGGTAGCAAATGTTTCCTGTGGTACACCGTCACATTTGTAGCAGCTGTCTGACCACAGACACAGCATACTGGGAAAATACAAAATGTGTTCCTTTTAAAATACAAAAACAACAAAATTCCGAAGAGTAAACATCAGTAGATCTGTATTTTTTTTTACCAGTTGTTAGAGAACAAAATACTGTCTTATTTATAAGACAATCAGTAAGGGCTTTATTAACATATAAAGTGTTTGTTTATGGCAGTAGTGTTGCAGCTGAAATGAACAACAACAGCTTAATTTAAATCCTCAATTGTTAAATGCTAAACCATTTTGCAAGTGGTTAGTAAACAGGTTTTTGCACTCAGAATACTGCAATTGGTGCAAATGTTTAGTGAATTCACTTTTTATCTTTTCGTGAATCATGCCATCTTAACTAAACGCCTTTCATTCACTGAGAAACACTTTGCTCGGAGCTATAATTAGCATTTCCAACAGCTTGGTAAACAGACAGAACAGCTGTTTAAACTCCTCTAAACCCATATGCTTGTTTAACCTTAAGATTAAATTCACAGATACTCTTCTCAGTTTTCTAAAAAAGAACTCTTTGTCATGAACTTCCTGTTCTTATTGAAACCTTTCTTATTTTTAACAGTTTCTCCTGTTATCAGCATGGAGACTGTCCTGGACCAAGAAGGAGAAGAAGACTTTCAAGAGGTCATCTGTACAGCAACAGGAGGGAGGCCAAATCCAAATATCACATGGATACTGCCTGAATTAAAAAACACACCACCTTTACAGAGAAATGTCTCCAAACCAGATTCAGTTATCAGTTCATTTCGGTTCCCATCAGATGCTTATGAAGGAGAAAATATCTCTTGTGTCTTTAGCTACGCGTTTCTATCATTTATAAACACAAGGACAGTCACTTTGCCAATTTACTGTAAGTACCAACACTATTTAAACTAAATAGATGCACATATATACAATATTTAAAGCACTTTCTAATTTGCAAAACTTTTTCCATCTAGATCTTTCCTCAATTCAGCTGAAGAACATTGATTATGCCATTAACAGTGAGAACCAGACTTCACTGGTGCTTGTGGAGGGGGACACAGACATTACAATAAGAATGGACGTTTTGGCCAATGTACCCAGTTATAAAGTGAAATGTTCCAGGTAAGATGTTATAATATCATCCCTGAAGGTCTTTAATGTGCGCATAAAATGAAAATTTAAAATAAGCACTGACACAACAGTGATACTGTGAATTCCATCCACAATAAAAAAATTAAATATTGGATTGTAGTGTGTTGACTACAGAAAAAACACACTGAGACAAGTTGTAAAAAGCTTGTTTTTCACTTTTGTATCACTTGATTAAGGGAAGGCCAACCACTACCTAAAAAAGTGAATGTGGTTGGCAACAAACTCTTTGTCAGAGGACCTGTTGAGCTGCACCTTACTGGACAATATCTCTGCCAGGCCTCTTACCGTAGACATCAAGTTTCCCTGCAGTTTACAATTGAAGTAAATCCAAAAGTCTTACTCCCAGGTACTATATTTTCTTTCGTAATATCATCACACTGTATTGATATTCTACACTCTATAGCTAAAGGTTGTCAGCTAGAGTATAAACTTGATTTGATTTAATTTTCAGTGACATTTGCCCCAAATATCAGTGTGAATTTAGTAGAGAATTCAGACTATATTCACACTGAGTGTTTGGCTTCCAATGCTGTACCTGCTGCAAATGTTTCCTGGGTTCTTCCAAAAGAGATTAATAGTACAATTTGGTCTGAAGACACACACTATAATGGATCTTATTCTGTCAGAAGTGTGTTGACTGTGCCTAGCTGCTTGACCCGCAAATATGTAATAGAGTGCATAGTCGAACATCCTGACTTCATGAAAGAAGAGAGACGACAGATTGCTCTTCCTGTTTGTGGTAAGACATTGTTGGATGGATGGATGGATGCATGCACGGATAGATAGATAGATAGATAGTACAATGATAATTGTAGAACAATGGATGGATGGATGAATAGGTTGACAAATGGATGGATGAATGGATGCATAGTACAATGATGATGTTAATAGAACAATGGATGGACAGATGCATGCATGGATGCGTGGATGAAGAGATGCATAGATGAATAACAAATATATGGATGCATATGTGGATAGAACAATGGATGAATGCATATACCAGTGAATGGTTGGTTGGTTGAATGGATGAATAGGTGCTTGAATGAACAATGGATGGATGGATAATGGAAGGATGGATTTTGGTTGGATGGGCTGATAGAGCAATGGATGGATTGATAATGATAGAATTATGGATAAGTGGATAGATGGATGGATGGATGGATGGATGGATGAATAGATAGGTGGGTGCAGTCGGTGCCTGTAGCCTCGTGGGCAGTGAGCCGACATATAGTGCCGTTGTGCTTCGGGCGTCGCGAGTTCACGTCCCGGCTCGCAGACCTTTCCCGATCCCATTCCTCCTCTCTCTCTCCCAATTCACTTCCTGTCAACTATGATCCGTCCTATCTAATAAAGGCCAAAAAAATAATCTTTAAAAAATAAAATAGATGGATGGATAGAACAATGTAGGAATGGTTGATGGATAGAAGGATAAAGTATAGATGGTGGATGGATGGATGGATGGATGGAACAATAGATAGATAATGGGAGGATGGATGATTGATTGGATGGATAGAGCAATGGATGGATGGATGCATTGAATAGATGGATGGAGGTATGGATGGATAGAACATTGGATGGATTGATGGATGAATGAATGATGTTGACATATGCAGCTCACTAGATTTAAAACACACCTATCTATCAAACTTTCTGACATTCTTTATGTTTTTTGGTTGTAGCACCACCGAATATTACCCTGCAGTCTAGTGTTAAATGGGACAGTGACGTTGCATACGCATCGCTGGTGTGTTCAGTGCAGAGCCAGACCTCAGCAGCGGCCATCACCTGGACTGTAAAGTGCAATAGCATTGATATTAGTTCTAGTGAATTTGTAATGACTCAACCTGAGCTTCAGCAGAGTCATATGGTTGTCATTCAGAGCGAAGCACATATTCCTATTTACTCACATTCCGGATGCACCGTGACCTGTGTGGTTGAGCATCAAGGGTTAGAGAAACCAGAGAACAAGAGCATTGTCCTCCCTTCCTTAGGTAAGTTTTACTATTACATTAACCCCAGAAATAGTTGTTTGACGCTTGAGCGAGACTAAGACATGAATGAATTTGATTGCATTAGGAAGCTAAATGTCAATCCATTCATAGGTTTTAAACATGATTATCACTGTGAAACTGCTATGCTTCTTAGCACTTAAATTTAAAGAAATAATCTGCATTCAACATAAGCCAAGTTTAAGGCTAAAATGACCACGACACATCAAGCAATGAAAATCTCTTTGTTTTTAGGGCCGTCTGTAAGCCGCGTGTTTCTGGGTGCAGAGAGTTACACTCTTACATGGCATGCTGTGTGTGAGTACAGCGGCGATGGGGTGAAACCCAACATCTCCTGGGTCTTTCCAGATGAAGACATTGCAATATCAGTGACCACTGAATCCAGATATGATGGAATTAAAGTAGAAGTCAATTTAACACATGAATTTCAACTCAGTCAGTATGAGGGGAAAGTTTTGAGCTGTCTTATCCAGAACAAGCTCGGCAGGGATGAAAGACGGACAATACACGTTCCAAAATACTGTAAGCTTTTGTCAGCCCTGAAATACCAACTGGCATGATTTCTAGTTATTCATTCAGTAAATGCAATTTGCAATTTGCTTTTTCTTTCATTTAGCTATCTCATCTATTGAGGTTTTAAACAAAACCACACTTGATCGTAGAAGTCATGGCCAGAATGAGCATCGTATAGCACTGCAAGAAAACCTCTCAAATCAGAAGATACTTCTCAGAGTCCGTGGCAATGCTACATCGTACAAGACAACATGTTACAGGTTTGTTGAATCATGCATGCTTCAATATGGCACAACACACTCAAGAATTCAACGTTGCAGAAAAAAATGTCATGACCATATCGCAGTTCAACAGCACTCTCAAAACATAAATGCAACACATTGTTCTTTTATTTCAGACACCCAAAGGGATAAATAGCTTAAGTCTTCACACTTTTTTTACCGCATATTATATTGCATCATAATTTGAATAACCAAAGCTAAATTAACTAAAACTAATAAAAAATATGCAAATTAAATACTAATAAATAAAAAAGACAAAAGCACAACAAAGCTACTAGAAGTCAAAACTAAGAAAATATAAAAAATATTTAAAATAATAACAAAAACTGTAATAGCTATAATTATGCTGCTTGTAATTGTATGTAAATATCCCTTAAATCTGTCATTGTATAAGAACACATACCCAAAATTAATATTTTATATATCATTTACTCATCTTTATCTTTATCTCAAACCATTGAAAATAATTTATGTTAATTGAAATAAATGTAATTAACATTTAATCTCTGCACACCTAATGGCAATCAATACAAGTAGAGACAAAGACCAAAAAGGTCAAAACCGAAAAACAAATTCCACACACTATTTACGAAAATATAACTTTTTTATACTTTTTTACATAGTTTGGTAGTGTGGGGGATTTGTTTTTGTTTTTAAATTGAAAAAAGCTATATTATAATAATTAAAATAAATAAAATATATTAGATAAAACATTTAAACTTGAAAATTACAAATGCTAACAGCACAGTGAAAAAAGTTTTTGAAATACTAAAATTACTAAAACTAGTAATGCTACAAATAAGCCAAATATTTAAACGCTATAAAAATGACAAAACCACAACAAAGATACAAAAAATAAATAAAATTAAGATGAAAACGTACACACTTTTTGTGTTCAGAGCTTGAGAGCATGTGCTAAAACTGATAAGAGCAATGTTAACGTGTTCCAAAAAATAAAAAGAAAGTCATGAGTGAGTAAATTATAAGTTTTCATTTTTGTGTGAACTATCCCTTTAAATTTTCATTTCATCCATTTTAATTTAGTTTTGTTTGTGCTAATTTCATACATATTGACCAAACCTCTAAATCTTCCATGTAATCATTTCTAGAGAAACAAGGACTTCTTAAAGTTGTTATTTAAGACATGCCTCTGATTTTTTTCTCATTCAGGGAGGACGGGTCAGCAGCTGACACAGAGGGCATGGCGTTAGTTTTTACAGAGTCAGTGTCTGAAATGGATGCAGGATTGTACATATGCCACGTCTCGTACCACCACCACACAGCAAACGTTTTTATTCGGGTGGATGTAACTAGCGAAGAGACTCAACACAGTGAGTTTTCCATATAACAAGATTATCAATGCTCTTATCATATAGAAGTGTGGTGAATTGGTTTGTAATGCATGTTTGTTTTCCACAGTGATATTCATCATTATCTCCTTTTCATCAGCTGCTGCATTCACCCTCATCTTGATTATCGTTTTAGTTGTCCTCTGGTGAGTAGACTCGTTTTCTAACAAACTTAGGTTCATTTCGGCTGTTGTCTTTTTAGATATTACCATACAGGTGAGAATGGTGGAGGCAAACAGGAAGCAAGGTACCTTACCTAGACCAATGACATGCATAGTGTGCATAAACAGGATACATGGTGGCTGGCATAGAACAAGACCACATACCACATTTGTGCCTTCATGCGACATAAACAGCTTCATGTTCATGTCTCAGCAGTCAATTTTAATTGCGAACGTACCTGTGGCTTTGATTTAGAAAAAACCCTTGAGATGTAAATATCCTATTGTTGTTTCTTTCTAGTAAAAGTGGGAGAAGTCACTCATCAAAAAAGGTACAAAAGGTAGACAAACTGTTATATACTTATTTCAACATTTTATCCAATAAATATCAATGGTTCATTTCATTTTTTTTTTTTTTTCAAAAGAAAAACAGGACAGAGCGTGAGTCTCTAGCAGCTCTAATGCAAGACCCTCGCTGCCCAGAGAAGATGGCAATTCCAGGCACGGCTGGGGCACACTATGCTGAGCTTGTTCACTATTCCATTGTTTTCGATGCTAAAAGCACTGTGTGACACACCTGTTGGCTTTTACAGCTATTGTATCAGTTTTTGCACATACTTATGGAGTTTGGGGCAGCTTTGAGTGCATGCTTTTAAAATGGTGACATGTTTAAGAAATTCATTCATTTCTAATCAGACTGTTGTGCTGATTATGCAATTGGTAATTGAAAAAGAAAATTTACTGTTTTCTCAACCCAGGCCATCAAAGATTTAGATGAGTTTGTTTCTTCATCAGAACAGATTTGGAGAAATTTAGCATTGCATTAGTTGCTCATCAATGGATCCTATGCAGTGAGTGGTTGCAAAAGTCTAAACAGCTGATAAAAACATCATAATAATTTACAAGTAATCCATACTCCAGTCCACCACTTAATATCTTGTGAATTAAAAATCTGTGTGTTCGTAATAAACATATCATTTTTCTCCAAAGCTTCTCAAAATACATTCTTATGAAGAAACAATTTTGAATGGTCTAAGAATGAGTCAATCTTTATTTTTATTTTTGGATGAACTATTCATTTAATATAAATATTTCACTAGTGGTCGCAGGGTTTTGGACTCAACTGTATATACACATTGCAGTTGTTCTTTTTCCTTAAATACAAATACAGATTGTAAGGAAAAGATTGCAGTAGCTTGGCATAACTTTCAGCATTATTATTTACTTCGATAAGTAGCATTGTTTTGGAAATATTATGAGCACATTTTTATACACAGAGATATACTTTAAAAGTCTGGTTGGTGTCTTCCATCTTGTTTTCGTTCGAAGTGTGCTTGTAGCGCACAAACTGACTGAATTTATAGCATTGTAGCGCCCTCTGGCGACCCTGCAATATATAGTGGAAGAATCCACATTTGGGCCTGTAGAGCCCAGTCTGATATTCTGATTATAAGATTTTACTC
The DNA here is from genome assembly GCA_032357425.1 of Enteromius argenteus. NCBI lineage: Eukaryota > Metazoa > Chordata > Actinopteri > Cypriniformes > Cyprinidae > Enteromius > Enteromius argenteus. The sequence goes on from JAUCMR010000032.1 coordinate 6,437,810, forward strand.
CCCTCGTTTGAATGACGACTGGTCTTCCTTTGTGTTGCTCTAAGATGTTTAGGCATCTCCAAGGCAAATAATGTCACTGTGACACTTGTAAAAATACAATAAAATACTTGACAAGTTTAAATACTTTGAGTGTTTTTGTTTGTTCATCAGGTAAAAACTTGTATCCAAACATAAGACAGTATATGGCAAATACAGTTTTTACAAAGATCAAAAATACTTCAATATCACATTATAAAATGTACTTTACTGTCAACAGTCATTTACAAAACATACAAAACAGTGTTAAGAGATTTGACCCTTGAGTTAAACTGAATTATTGCTCATAAGCCTTTCATACACAATCCATACATAAAGAAGCTAAATATTTACTTTATGTACATTTATCGTTTCTTGTACAGACAAGGTTTAAGTTGAAGACCGACTTTCTTCACGTTCTCAGGTGCTTTTCCAGTCTTTATGAATTCAAAGGTGTAGAAGTGGGTGTTTTCTGTGTCCTAAAAAAATTGATGAAAATAAATAGCTTGTAAACAGCTCATTTCTTTAAATAGTAAATTGATAAACATTTTCATTACTAAATAACGATGAACAAAAAAAAAAAAAAAACATAAAATGAAAATTTTATGTTAGTGCTGTTAATTTATTCCATTATTGATCTCCATACTTGCAGAACACCACAATTCTAGTCTGCAACACTGCACACATGGCCTGACTTTCCATCTATAGTACAGCATTAGACCTGCAACTAACAATTATTTACTATAATTAAGGAGGAGATTATTCTAATGATTTAATAGATTTTTGACAGCAGTCCTCTATTACTTGCATGTTTGTCAGTTTTTAAAGGAAAGGAAAGGACGTGACATGTGGCCAGGTATGGTTTCCCATACTAGGAATTTGTGCTCTGCATTTAACCCAAGTGTACACAAGCACTTGTGAGCATGTGAGCTTATATTTTGAGTTTTCAAAAGTAATGACAAGAACTGCATATTCTGATATTTTTTGTTTTAAAAAAAGGGGGGTAATGTATTATTAGACTGACATTTAGAAGCTGTTTGTATCCAAAGGAAGTACAAGACATGAATATCCTGGTGTAAAAAGCCTAAACATGATCCTGGAATAAGTAATGTGGCCCTGTTTTCTCTATGCCACAGTGTGCCTTCAGTAGTGTGGACAGTGTAATGGTCTGTCTCATGAGAGTTATTATGTGGACAAAAACAGTTGTTGTTTTTTTAAACTCACCAAGGCTGTATTTATTTAAAAAGTAGAGTAAAACCCATAATATGCTGATATATTATTTAAAATAACTGGTTTCTATTATACTACATTTATTCATTTTATTTCTGTGATGAAAGCAGAAACATTCAGAAACCATTTCAGCTTGCTAATTTGACGAAACATTTATTATCAATGTTGAAAACAGTTGTACTGCTAATTTTTTAAAAGAAACCTCTGTTATTTTTCATGATTCCTTTATTAAAGGAATAGTTCACCCAAAAATGAAAATTCTGTCATCATTTACTCACTCTCAAGTAGTTTCAAACCTGTATGAATTTCTTTGTTCTGCTGAACATAAACGAAGATATTTTGAAAAAAGTTTGTAACCAGGTTGTTTTAGGTCACCATTGACTTCTATAGTATTTTTCTTTTCTACTATGGAAGTCAATGGTGACCAAAAACAGCCTGGTTACAAACTTTCTTCAAAATATCTTCCTTTGTGATCGGCAGGACAAAGAAATTTATACACGTTTGGAACTACTCGAGGGTGAGTAAATGATGACAGAATTTCCATTTTTGGGTGAACTATTCCTTTAATAGAAAGTTCAATGTACACCATTTACTTGAAAGATTAAAAATGTCTGTGCTGCCACTTTTGATACATCTAATGCATCCTCATTGAATAAAATAAATTTCTTTGTTAACTGGAATGAATTGCACATTACCTTATTGACTAACTTGAAGCCCAGACTTGACAACGCACTAATAAACGTACGCACATTTTCAAATCTGCTGGCCACTTCAGCAATTTTAAGAACACCCCTGCAAAAAAATTAATAAATGATAAGAGGACATATAGTGGCTAATCACTGGCAATTGGTAATTTATCCCAAAAAAAGAAAGAAAGAAAAGAAATAAGGCAGTTACCCCATCACCAGGACTCTGTTAGCTTCAGCCAAAAAGTCTCCCAGATTTGTCCCCATCAGAGAAAGACAGAAAACAGCAATATTTACAGTAGAGTCACGAAGCGGCACCTGTGAAAAAGTAATAAACAATGGTGATTTTGGCTGCATTACAAATGAAAGCTTTATTACTACAATAACTTACTTTTGCCATGTCACATGCAGTGGCGAAATCACAAACCGGAGCCAAATCAAAAGAATGCACTTTATTCTTTACACTCTGAGCAATTTTACAGTCTCCACAGCCGAAGTCAGCAACAACTAAAGAAGCTGGTCTGAAAAAAAAGGAAACAAATTAATTGACTTTCAGTGCCTACCAAAAAAGCTTTATTTCTGTAATTCATTAGTGGAAGATTATTCTGTGTATGACCACTGTGATTTAATAAAGACTGTGAAATGTAAATTCATTTGTTAATATATTTAAATGTATTAAAAACAATTAACAAATTAAACTGTAGTTCAGGAAACTTATAGCCATGTGAATTATTATTCAAAATTATTATTATTGTTATTATAATAAATTTATTAGTACAAGTAGTATCCCAAATACCTTCATCAGGTCTTAGTAAAATAAAGAAGCATGTTGTAATCATCTTTTAAATAAATAAATACATACATAAAGTTAAAAGCAATATGAAATATATATGTGTGTGTGTGTAAAAGTAAAATGTGTTCTTGCATACCCACAAACAAAATCTAAAGAAACAAAACAAAAGCAAAAAATAAAAATAAAAACACTACATAAATTAATTAAGAAAAAGGAATGTCATCTCACTTTTTACAAATATATGAAATGATTGAATCCACAGGGTTTGTAGGCCAGTGCTGAACTTGTGCCGTGTAGCCCTTGTGGTAAATTGCAATGGCCTCTGGGTCCTGTTGAAACATGCGTTTGGCCTCACCGCTGGTCGACGTGTAAAGCTGCTCATTGATGTAGCGGAATCGGGCAGCTTCTAACCGCTTCTCCATCTTTGTCCTTAAAGCAGTCGAGGAATCAGGAGCCACTTGCTCTTCATCGCCCTTCAAAACTATTATTGTATGCTTGAGTTTTTCTGGTTCCTCTGTGGCTTTATTACGGTCATCAGGAAGCTGCGACTTGAAAATGCGACGCAATTTTTCTACCTGTAATTTATTCATCATTTTTGAATGTTTCCCTTTATCTTCCACTTTATGTGAGACTGTATTGTTACTTAGGGAGTCATCTACTATACTAGCTCCTTTGCAAGGCATTTCATCCGTTTTGGAGACTTTGCAATTTTTAGCATTGTTCATGATGGATATGCAAATACCATTCTTTTTATGAGATTTCTTAGTTTTTTTGGATGCCTTGTCATGTTTCTTCCCTTTCTTAGATTCTTTGACATTCTGTGCTTGAACTAATGGTTCCTCCTTTGTTTTTGGAAGATATTTATTCTTGCACTTTCTTTTGTTTTTCATCTTGTTCTTCCACTGCTTTCTGCTTAGATTGTTTTTTGCTTGACTTTCATTTTTTTCCAACTGAGGCCCATCTCCTTTGTCGATCTTATTTTTTCTGGACTCTTTTGACACCTTAGAATCTGCAAACACAAACTAATGTGAACAAGTCAATAATGTTTAAAAGTGTAAACATAAAGTAACTACAACAAGTTCTCACTTGTTTCTTTAAGGGTCTTTTTTACTGGCTTCTTTTTCAGAGGTGGTTCAGATGTATTCCCTTTATCCTGCTGCTTCTCTTCATTTTCAGCATTAGACATTCTTTTACGTTTTTTGCACCTTTTCTTTTTTGCTGTCTTGTCTGTAGTGGCGGTGTCTTTCTCACTTTCATCACTATTCTCCAAAACATTCCCAGCTCCCCAGTCTGGAACTGAACCCAATGTTTGCAAGGTTCTCAAAAGACTTTGTTTACCCACAACCTTATTCTGTTGAGATAAAAAATGCTTGATGAAAAATTCAATTCATGTTGACAGATCTACACTTAAATAAGGGGGGGGGGCATACCTTGCCAGAGGCAGGAGACATCTTAACAGTGTAAGATGATCCATCTGGTATTGGAGAATCAGTCCATTCCTCTTCAGCAAACATGTTTGTAAAGGCTGATAATTTTGGATAACACAGTAAACCCTCACAATGAGAATTTGCAAACTAACTCTTGTGTGCTTGCATATCTTGTCCGATAATAAAATTGATCATAGTGATGGCAGAAATTATTGTTGACATCCCCCAGAAACCTATTGCTGTACCCTACAACGAATTTCAAATGAATTTACAACGTACTTACATCTTTCTCGCTCTTCTACACGTGCAAAGGACCGTCACGTGGTTTTGTGTACATCCGGGTTACCGTGACAACTTCCTTTCCAAACTACTGTGATGCTGGATTCTCCCAATATGCTCAAACAGTATTAAAATATTTATTTGCATAAATCTTATGTATTAAGCTCAAATGTTTAAGACATTGTGAGAGACAAATTAAAACTTTCAAATAAAAACCATGACCGTTTTTGACCTACAGTGTTTTTGTAGTGATGAAAAGTAACGTTATACGAATCGTTTTCGCTAATCGCTTCGCTTGAACAGTTCGTATATCAACAATAAAGATATACACTACTAGTCATTTTGTTCAAACGTAAAAGTTAAAATTTTCCCTGGATATTAATGTCGTGGGTTTTTATTCTTGGGCATGAATGATTGTTTGGACATTTGTAATAGATTTACTAAACAGGTTTTTATTAAATAGATGTAAGAATACATTTTATATTGTTAGTAATATTCTGTAAATATGTTTAATAAACTGAAGCAGCTTAGGTTTATTTGATCAAATATGATACATCAGAGGACTTGTACATCTCTTAAAGTATTTGCATTGCATTGACATGTTGGATCAAATAATAAACTTATAAAAAATATAATTATAAAAAATATAATTAACTCGTCAAAATTGTTATTGCATCCATTATATTTCAAGCAGATTTTCTAGTCTAGCTTCTCAGAAAAAAATATCATTTTTATTCCTCTAGATGGCGCTATTTGATTTAATTTCAACCAAGTTGGCTCCAAGACCCTGTGGTTTGACCAAAGAGTATAGAAGTTTTCTAAACTCTTTGGTTTGACCAAAGATTTGCTTTGACCTCCTAACGTTACTCAATCTAAAAATGCAATTTATCCGTTTCTGAGTACATTAGTTCTTTTACTTGTGAGAAATCTAAATTTGACAACTTAACTTATGACTATAACAACATAATTGTTGAACGAATGTCTACATTGTCAAACATTCAAATAAAGAAGTTATTTCTTTCGTCGTACATATATTAGCTACTAATATTGTACCTTACGCTTATGATATTTAAACTAGTTATAAGCCAGTTGTTCGCGTGACAGCATGTTATTACGGAATTAAATGGTTCTTTTGATTTTTATCATTTTAATATTGTTCGCCGTATATTTGGACTCTATTGTCTTAAGTTTGTCAGTTATTTAAGTAAGTTATAATTATCATTTATCTATTATTTTTCTCAGCGCTGGGTCTTTGCGTCCTCTAGCGCCCTCTGTTGACAGACGACATTTTTGCTTCATCATAACCATCAGCAACTAGCTAACAACGTTTTGGTAATAGCTTTTTAGCGGAAGTAGTCGAGTTTCTTCCTAATCATATCAACAATGGCGTCGCAGCAAATGGTTGCTAACAGTGCTCAAATGGGCGTTCAGCAAGGGCCTCTTTTACAGCAAACTCAATCTCAACAGCAGCAGCAACAGCAGCAGCTCAGTCAACAACAAGATTTTGATCCCGTTCACAGATTCAAAATGCTGATTCCTATGCTCAAAGATAGTTTACAGGTTTGTTTTGGTGCCTTTCATTGTACATGGGAGCTGAAAGCACGGGTTCGAACTAGAATGTTAACATTTACAATTTTATCTTTTCAGAACGTAATGACTATTGCTTCACTAAATTTTGGACACAATGCAGCTATTGACAACGGCTTAAAAACAACAGAGTAAGTTTCCCTTATTATTATGTAAATAACAGGTTACGTAAATGTTATTAGCACATACTTATATTTATGCATGCTGTATTTATATACATGCCTGTTTTGTCTGTTAATGTACAAAAATATATGGAAGCCAGTTTTTGCAACAGAAAAAACAGATGATTGCATATTTTTTTAATCTCACAATTCTGACTCTTTCTTGGAATGGGGAAGTGGGCAGAATTCTGAGCGTTTCTCTCCTCTCAATTCTGACTTTATATCTTGCAGTTCAGACTTTTGGTTAAATTAAGTTAAAATCTCACAATTCTTTTTTTATTTCCTCCACATAATGAAAAATAAAAAATGTAATTATGACTTTTTTTTTCCTCACAGATTCTTCTCAGAATTGCAAGAAAAAATAATTTGAATTGTGAGATAAAATGTCTCAAAGCCTCAATAGAAAGATTTCTGGAATTTTTAATCTAAGAAATAATATTTGAAAAATATATCTCACTTTCTCAAAATCTAGGAAGGGTAATGATGCAGCAATTCAGCGGTTTGACAAAAGTTTAGAGGAGTTTTATGCTCTCTGTGATCAACTGGAGCTTTGCCTGGTAAGCACCTGCTGTGATTCTTTAAAAAAAAAAAAAAAAATTCAAAGATCTTTTTTGATTTCAATTAACATTGACATTTTGTTTTTCAGCGGCTGGCCCACGAGTGCCTGTCACAGAGCATCGACAGCACAAAACACTCTCCAAATCTCGTACCTACAGCCACCAAGCCTGACACAGTGCAAACAGAGTCTCTGTCTTACTCTCAGTATCTCAGCATGATAAAATCTCAGATTTCATGTGCTAAAGACATTCATAATGCTCTCCTAGAGTGTTCCAAAAAGATTGCTGGGAAGGGTCAAGGAGCTTGTAATTCGTAGCTGCCAACTGTATTTAGTTTGCTTTTATATTGTTTAATTTGTATTTTACATAGCTTTGATGCTGATTAAAGAATATTTTTTTTTTGTATTTCCAATTCCTTTTTTCTCTTTACTGTTGTGACAAGTGTACTCGTACAATTAACGATTAAAAATACAATTAAAAATCTGCATTTTTTACTCCCAATAAATATGTGAATGTAGATAGTTTGAAATCAACTTGTAATAAAGAATCATTTATGCAAAAAAAAACAATGGAGTAGGACACAAGTCTTGAAATTAAGTGCACTAAACACAAGGATTCTTCAACTAGTTCCATTATAATGTTTGAACTTTTTTTGTTTTTTTAAATATTTTTCTTCAGTAAATTGAATGCCATTGTTCCAGCACAAGTGTATTTTGAGTGGATTATTCAATTCAGTACATCACTTATCATAAAGTATCCTCTTTTCATTGAAGACCTGCACTCTTAAGGGCTCACTTAAATTCCTGAATCCTGGAATTACGATTACAACATTTTTGTTTACCAGTTTGTCGAAACGTTCGTAGTAGTCTCAATTCTTTCCCTTGTAATTTCATATCTTTCCTAGAGAGGCGCTATAAAACCCCTCACACTACTTGTGAAAGCAAAGAGAAGAAGTCTTTCCGGGCACTGATTGGTCGAGCCGTTGCTCAGCGGTATTATATTTGTTAATGCAACTGTCAACAAAGTATGATAGCTTTGATTCATTAATAACATTAAGTTCACCCTCGATGTGAGGAATGAAGAATAAAAAGGTGAAACCCTTAAAGGGTGTAAGCAACAGAAAAACAGGTAAGAATTTATCGCAAATCCTATAGTCTTATAAGGTTTAAAATCTCGTAACCTCTGCGAGGACAAAACCTAACGTTACTTCTTAAGAGTAATTTGCCTAACGTTACCTAGAAAGCATTTTAGGGCTCACAGCATTTTAAAAGCTAAATTGTTTGGCTGCGCTTGCATTATAAAGAAATTTGACGACTAACGTTATATTCCAAGTATTGAAAGTTAGGAAACGCTTTTTGATCTCATGTCTTTATTATTATTTTCCACATTCTGCAGTGCTCAGTGATGTGTCTCCATCCACCAGTATTCCTCCTCTGGTGGAAGGTCAGCTGAGATGTTTTTTAAGAGTGACAGTGAGTAAAGTGCTGTGGACCATCACCAGACCTCCTTCTGTGACTCTGATCAGGCTCAGATGGTGGGGAGAGTCTTCCCATGGCACCTTCTTCAGGCCTAGAGATGGGCATGTTGAACAGAAAGGGGTAAAATCGACTGCTCGCTTTCCAGTTCGATGTGGACCCAAACAGTTGACGTCTTATTTGACAGGTTAGACTTGATTGCTATATAGTTGATGACTGCTTATTGGCAAATTCATTTAGAGAGAGGCATATTTGACCTAACATACTATATGTGTGAATTTAAGGGTTTTAGCGGGTCTTGAAAAATCCTACATTTGTCTTTGTTGAACCTGCAGAAGCCCTGAATTTATTCAGGTGCTACGTAACTGAGTATATGTCTTTGTTCACAGATATAGGCTCATTGGTGCTGGATGTGCTTACAAAGGTCGATCATTTGCCTATAGCTCGAGCTCAAATTCCTGGGATTGCCCGACTTTCATTGTCTCACTCCATAAATGGATATTTCACTCTCGTTTCCCCGTCATCAGAAAAACTTGGAGAGCTACAGGTGCATGAGATGCTCAGAAGGATTCACATTTATTAAGCTGATCAAATTTACTGTGAATGTTTTTTATTCTTTTCGGCCCGGTTTCACAGACAGGGCTTGGCCTAAGCCAGGATTAGGCCATAGTTCAATTAGGACATTTAATTATTTTTTATATACACGCCTTAGAAAAGGCATTACTGGCATGCATCTTAAGACAAAACAAAGGCACTGACATGTTTTAAGATCAGTCAGTGCAGGTTTCTTTTAGTTGAAACAGCTCAGATTTACATTTTAGTCTAGGACTAGGGTTAAGCCTAGTCTGTGAAACCAGGGGTTCAGGTTTTAGGTTCTCAGTTTAACTGTATTCTGTATGTTTTGACCCAGATAGATTTGTTTAAAACCTTAGTTAATGTTATCGCATTTAAATCAGACTTACTGCACAGGGTATAGCAGCTTCCAAAAAATAATTGTATAATTTTTTTACTTTTTGTATTTTTCCCCACCTTGTTACATTTATGGTGTTCCCAGTCAAAAACTAAATTGCCTGCAAAAATGTGCTTATAGCATTGTAATATAGCATTATGCGAGATTTATATCACCAAATATTGTATTCAATATTTTTGTCATCTTGTTTATTTCATTTAACACTGTTTTGTTTTTGAGATGATAGAACTTCTTTTTTTGAGCTTGTGCACCTCTTTTTGTGAGAACGTTGCCGTAATTATCCACAAATATTTATTTTTAAGTACATAAATTCTGGTAAGTTGGACTGGGAACACCAGATTAGATATTAGTTTTTGAGCACAGCACAGGGGTTAATTATGTGGTGTTTCACGTGTACCGTAGGTCACACTTGCCCTGGAAGCGTTAACCGAGGGATATGACAACAGTAGTTCATTACCCACGACTGATATGAGCCGCGATGCACAGGCTTCTGGAGTAACAACTGACCAGAACATACCTGTACATTCATCCCTGGATCAGGCTCTACCAAGTGTGAAGGAGACAGCTTGCAGCAGCTCTGGCCACGTGCCTAGGTTTGTTTTTATATTTTGGATGGTTTGAGTGTTGAATGAATACTGAGAAATAAACTATCATCAGAGCATTCAGTTGACAATTGATTTTGTAATTAGTTGCAGACCTGACTGGGGTCTATGAACACACAAGTTAAATTTAAAATACTAAAGATATTGGATAAAAAGTCTTCTTTAAGTAGTCTTATTAAAATTTTTGTTTTAGGTGAAAATTTTTTAAGTAGTTCTGTATTCATAGTTCATAGTTTTTTGTGTTATTTATCTTTTTTCTATTATTTATCTATTAACTAATGTTATTATATTTCTAATATTATTAAAAACTATTATTTCCTTAATTATTATCCTTAACAATAATAATAGTTGTAATAATAATAGTAGTTTATTATTATTATTATTATTATTATTATTGTTATTATATACTGTTTATTAGTACGTATAAGTTTTAGTGAAATTTTATTTAGTTAAATTGTATTTAGCTTTACGTAATTTAAAAAAAGAAATTGTTTTAAATCATTTCTCATTTCTATTCTTTTATTTTGAAGTTCTAGGATTTTTCATTTTAATTCAGTAAGCATCTACAATAAAACTTGTTTTTGTCCAATATTCTTGCTTTAGAGGGAAGGATTACTTATATTTTCAAGAAAACAATAATGTCATACCGGATTCTTCTTCTGGAAAACCTAAACTTGGTACTGCCCAAACTCTTTCAGCAAATATCCACGCACCTGTTGATCTTTTGTCAGGTAAACCTCATTAACTCGATTTAATGAATTCATTATATTGACTTTACTGTTGAACACAGGAACATTTTGGCTACATACTTTGGTCTTAGATGATTTCTAAGAGCTGGTCAAATTAAAGAACTGTGTGTCAGTCACAATCTGAATATTGCCAAATTCTGTTGATTGATCTTAAGTTGTTTTTTGAGTTCACTTCTGTTAATTCTGCCAGTTTTTAAACCTTATATTGTGTTAGTACAGCACTATACAAATGACACATTTTTCGTTGAGATGGTTGAGGCCATTGTGAAAGTTCTGTTAGCAGAAACCAGACAGCTTTTTACACTTATGTAAAACACTATTTAATGATATTCTTTACTTATTGTCATTATTACTAAATCACTTGTGTGTTTTGTATTCATCCAGTTCTTTTGGAGCGTGGCAGCAAACTGAGAAATGCTATGGTGGTTTCAGCCTTAAAGTCTGATGTGGCATCAGAGGTTCCTCTGAAGGACATTCCCCTGCCTCTCTCCAAAGACAACACTGATGCCTTGTATGAGCTCTACTTATTTTTTCACATACATATGAGGGTTCAAAATAGACAGATAAAATGGCAGAATGTTGATGATTATACATAGCATTAAACATCATCTTCCTCCTAAAGGCCAGCCAGGCCATCATCAGGACAGTTTCTGGAGAACATCCTTCAAGCAGAACACCAACATCCTGTTCAGGACCTTGAAGAACCAAGTGAAAATAGAGTCAACACAGAAGACATGGCTGTAGATCTGCTGCTGGGAAGGTAGTCAAGGCTATTGACTGCTTTAGATTAAGTGACGGAAAGGGAACTATGGCTGATAAATACTTGATGGAAATGTGGGAAAGTTTTAGAGTGAGAAGAATTATTTTGCCTGTGTTTGCAAACTATATGCTTTAATGTTTGTAATGGCTCTGTTCTTCAGTGTTAATGGATCTGTGCTGCAGTTCTGGGATGGAGAGGGTTCTTTTCCAGATTCTCTTTCTCAGAGTAGTGTTCTCATGGACAGTGAGCTCAACGACCCTCAATATGACCAAAGTCTTCTGGAGAACCTCTTCTACAAAGCTCCTGTAAGCCAAACAATGTAACACAGCAAGCTGTTATATGCAGTTTAGTGTTCTTTAACATATAACTTTGTAAATATTTTTTTCCCCTTTTTTTAGATATCAGATGAATGCTTGGAGGAAGAGCATCAAAAGAAAGATCCAGGAGAGAAGCCAGTTCACACAAGACCAACTAAAAATGCCCAGTCAGTTACACTAATTCAAGAAGAAAACCCCTTAACTTAGATAAATACATTAAAAAGTATTAATTAATCAATAAATAAATATTTTCATGTCTGTATAAAGTTACAGAGAAATAAAAATAGTTTCATTTTAAAATAAATTTTTCATGTCTGCTGTTGTGTAAACTCCCTTTTTTTGGAAGGCTTGATCCTGAAGATGGGCAGCATTCAGGAGATGATTTCTCTGGACTTAGCATGGATAAAATATCTTTGCTTGGAGATATCCGTTTTGCCAGGGCCACCATCAGTGAGTTAAAAGTTTCCACTGAGAGTATTTCAAGAAGCCTCTCTAAAAAAGGAAAACCACCTCGCCCCCTCACTACAAAGAAATGGTACAACATTTATGTTATTTCACATCTGATTATATTCATAGATGGTGATGGCTAGAAGATAAAAACTAACCTGATGTAAATATTTTGTTTATCTAGCTTTTATATCATAGAGTACCTTTTTCCAATGGTCTCTGCTGGGTTTGATGATGTTCAACTTGTACCTTCAGAGATTACAAAAGTTGTCTCTAGTAAAGTAACAGAGAGCGGTGAGTACATTTGTTTTAGAGAACTACAAGAAACCAGGAGTAGTGTAATAATCTGGTGGTTCATTTTTGTTTCAGTTGTGACGTTTCAGCACCAAAGTTTGTTTCCTGTGAGGTTCAGTAGGTCATCTATTAAGCAATGGTGGGAGATGAAAGTCACATTCAAGATCTACTCCAGAAATAGCCTTCAAAAGACCGTAAGTGCAGTGTGTTCCAATCACAAAATCAAACAAACCTCAGAAATAAAGGCTCTTTTGGTTTTATCTTGTTAGAGGCCTAATCTTCTCATTTGTCGTTTAGCCCATTCTCATTGGATCAGCAATGTTTCCACTGAGCTCGCTGATGCAGAGTGAATCGCTGAGCATTTCTGCTGCCCTTCCTGTTCAAAGACTTGATGGAAACACTGATAAACCAGCAGTTGGTCCTCTGAAGGTAATGAATCGCTCATAAGAACCAAATTTGTGTGATTTTATTGATCTAAGTGGTTCATTGTTTGTCCCTTATGTTTTTTAAGGTGTCATTTGAATTAGCCGCAGACAAAAATGGTTTCTCCACCAAAAAGAGACCTGCAATACGAATGCTGAGTCCAGCAAGACCTCCTCCTTCCTGTTTGACTGAAGAGCATGATTGGCCGAAGGGTTCATGTGTGACTGATCACAGGAGAGACCTGTCTCATAGTGCAAGTGTTCATCAAGTCCAGAGTATCCTGAAAGCTCCAACCAGATCGCGACCCACATCACCATGTGTCAGATACCAGAGCTCTCTTCATGAGCCTCTGCAGCAGGAAATGGAGGAGACCTTGCTTCATATGTTGCTCATGGTGCCCGATGGGAAAGATTTTAACTGTGCACCCATGCAGCCCAATGTCTACTTGAACTGTAAGCTCCTCGGAGCTGATGAAACCACTCGGTCGACAGTGAGCTGGGGTCAAAAACATCCATCATTCGGCTTTTTTCAGGTTGGTGCTAAATATAGAATTGAGGAAAGTTCACAGGCTTTACCCATATTACTTTGTGGAAATCGTCAAGGTTCCCACAAAACAATTAGTTTATTTGTTTTAATCTAATTTCTAATATGAAATAGGTGGCTCCAGTCACACTGACCAGCAAACTGTTGGAGAGAATGAAGAACAACATGATGGTCATTGAAGTTTGGTTGAGGGCCAGTAGTTCAGACAATGATAAACTTCTTGGTTTGGTAAAACTACCTCTTCACCAGTTCTACATGTCCTTCAGGTAGATCTATCTGTGTGTCTGTCTGTCAGTCAACATAATGTATGTATATGTGTGTATGTTGTAGCATAAATATAACCATAATAGCTCTATTTATGTGCAGCATTTTAATTTTGTGGTGTTTTTGTAGTTGCAGTATAATATTTTATTGTATTATTGTGCATTTCCTATTAAAATAAATATGTGAAATATGCATATAATTCAATATATATTCTTCTAAATAAATGTTATTTATTAATATTCTAAATATGAATAGAATAATAGAAAATGTATAAATATTAGTAATGTATAATTAATATTAATAGTAACACTATATAATTAATTACTTTTTATCAAATATATCAGTGTAGTTATAATTAGATACATTTAAAACTTTTAAAAAGTGCTTTTGTTAAATCTGAAATAAGAGAGAATTTAAACATTATATCCATCCATTTTCCAAATCGCTTATTCTCTGTAGGCTTGTTGGGTATATTGTTAGATGAAAAACTGAAACACAAAATAAAATTTTGCCTTGGCAACTAACTGAAATAAAATAAGTTTAGCTATTTTAGGTTTAATTAATTTTTACTTAAAGGAGTCATATGATATTGCTTAAAAGTGTATTTGTGTATTTGGTGTAATGCAGTGTGTTTATGTGGTTTAATGTGCAAAAAAACACATTATTTTCCACATACTGTAAATTTTTGTTTCTCCTCTAAGCCCCGCCTCCTCAAACGGGTCGATTTGTGCTAAGCTCATCATTCTAAAAAAGCGAGGTGTGCTCTGATTGGCCAGCTATCCAGTGCACTGTGATTGGCAGAATACCACAAAGCATGTGGCAGAAATTTTACACCCCTTACCATAACGTGATGCTGTTTCCCGTAAGAGCCATTACAAATGAGCCATTTGTTTATTATGTGTGTGTATGTATATA
>JAUCMR010000032.1:6487832-6498651 GCA_032357425.1 Enteromius argenteus
CCCCTTATGTGCTACTTGGGAGGTCACATTTTGCTTCCTTTGTTGTTTGTTACTTTGGTTTTGCTTATTGTTAAGTTAAGGGCTGTTAAGTTGTTTTTTTTTAATGGGCCCAGACCTGTCTTTACTTAATTGGTGTTTAATTTGTAACTTTGTTTGATTTCAATAAATCATTTTTTTGTTGTTGCTGAAAATCCTGCATTCCTGGCTTGACTGCTCGGTCCCTCACAACATCTGATGCTTCTCCGATAAGATGCTTCTTCTTGAAATTTTTGCCATGGTGCTGCGGGTAACACAAGCAACATGCCCATGGACACTGAAGACTAGCGGTCTGCATGTGTTCTGCATGGCGATGATAAATTAAAACCGAGGCTATGGCATATGTCCGACGCAGAAGTATAAATCAGTCTTGACAAGTAACGTAAACAACAAATGTTTAAAAAATATAAAAGTTAAAATGGCTTGCCATATGGGTGCCTCACTCATGATGTAATAGTCCTTATATGGGAGTCAAGAGGCCACACATCAGCAGTGATGTTGATGGCACATCAGATGTCTTCTAAGAACAAATGCAATATGGGAGAATGAGTCACCCCCATTACCATATCTAGCACCCCTCCTTTATGGAGCGGAGGATTTTGGGGATGACACAATTATTGTAACATTTAGGATAATGTGTCTCATGTTTTGTCTATGTTTAGAAGAGTTATAGATATCCGATTGATGGTGCAGACAAGCAATAGGATATTCATGAGTCATTTTACAAAACTAGCAATTTGTTTCCTTTATGTATCTCTTCTTTTTCACTTTTTTCTGTAGCATCATAGATAAAACAAAATAAAAACATAAAAAAGAAAAAGTTTGGAGTAATAAAGTTTTTAATATTTTTGAAATATTACAAATTCAAAGAGCTAATTTTTAGTATGTTAAAATTTTATTTATTCATGTATTTTAAAGCTGCAGTCATCTTTCAGAAATTATTCTACAATGTTAATTTGGTGTTCAATTATTAGCAATTATAATTAGTGCTCAAGTACTAACAATGGTTCTTGTTGTTATCATTGTTGAAAACCGTTTTATTTTATATATATATATATATATATAAGAAATCTTAATAAATTTCAAAATTGTAAAGAATTGTTTTTCTGACACTTACACTCAAGACTACAATGAATGCTGAAAATTCAGTGTTTTCATTACAGGAATAAATTACTTTCTAACATAGTACAGCAGAAAACAGTTGTTTTAAAATGCAATGCTATTTCACAATATTACTGTTTTATTTTAAATATAAAAATATTAAAATATATTTTTACTAAATATATTTCTGATCAAATAAATGCAACTTTACACACTTTACAATAATAATAATAGCATAAAATATTTTTTATAAATTAAGAAATTTACTTTTGACTATTAGCCAGTGTTGTGAACACTTCAGTAAGTGTTAGAATATGGAAGTGTAAAGAATATGGTAAATACAAATAGAAAATTCCAGAATAGAATAGAATAGAATCTCCCATAGCATGGAATTAATTTTATACAATATCTCCACAATGTTTTTTGGTTTCCTTAAGTTGAACCATGCAAACCTTTTGTTGACTGCGAAAGATTGTCCTGAAAAGGTGAAAGGGACTTGCAGGGTTACTTCCGTGACAATAATGTGGTTAACAGCTAGCTCTACTTGGCACAGTTGAGAACGGATGGCTCAGCTAATCATCGGGACTGTGCCAAATCCACTGGCAGAGTGCTATTCCAATTTCTCTGTGCTTTCAAGTCCCTTTCACACCATGATCTGAAATCTGTTCATTCACTTTTTGTAGAGTTTTTTATATCTGAAAAAAACTGATTTGATCATCATTTGAAGTGTCAGGTTTGTAGTTGGGGATGTCTCAGCTAAAACTGATTCATTTCCTCCAAGAGGATTAGTCTGAGGCAGATTAGCCTGGCTACCGCTCTTAATGCTAAAGCTATAGTGAGCAAATGGTTGTTAACCACCTGTCTGCCTACTGAGGGGACATCAGTTGGACAGTCGCAGGCGTAGAGGAGGAAGACTGGAATGACTGGACTGGGTGTCTATCTGTATCCAGATGGTCTTAGGGTTGCTACACCAGAAGATATAGAGAACTGGGAATCTGAGAGAGAAATGTTTGATCCGAATGTACACCTGTTTGTGGCTCTGTTCTCATACAACCCTGCGCTGATGTCACCAAACCCTGAAACAATGGAGGAGGAACTGCCATTTCAACAAGGACAGATCATTAAAGTAAAGATGTTTATTATTTTGTATCTTCTTCTATATTAATTAACAATTATTTAGCTCCATAAGAAGTACATGAACCTGCTAAATGAAACGCGTGATCTTTAGATCATTTCTGTCCTATACATGCTGTGGTGTGCTCTTTTGTAGGTATATGGAGATAAAGATGCTGATGGCTTCTATAGCGGAGAGACAGGTGGTCGCTTGGGTTTTGTGCCGAGTAACATGGTATCTGAGATTCCTGTTGAAGACGGAGAGCTCAAACTACGTCTGTTCCAGCAGGGGTTTTTACCAGAGGAGACACCTTCCATAGGCAAGCATTACTATCTCTTTCTGTTTTTGATTTAATTAGCTATATATTTAGTACATTATTTAAAATAGTGCGCTTGTATGGATTTAAAGATTCAGTCATGACTATTTTGTTCTTTTAATTTTAGCACCCAGTGAAACTTCTAGTGTGCCGGATGGTGTGAAGGTCCACAGGATGGTGGCCATTTTTGATTATGACCCATGGGAAAGTTCTCCAAACGTGGATATCGAGGTGATTGCTTTTTCCAATAAATACATACAAAATACACACATATATATATGTGTGTATATATATTCCTGTTAATTGACAGAGTATTATAATATAATACAAACAATATATAATATTTTATAAACAATTTATTATATTATGTAATATATTATGGTAACAACAGTGGCGGTTTTAAGCATGGGCGAACGGGGCAGCCGCCCGGGGCGGCATTTTTTCATGACACGTGGGGGGCGGCACAAGCACTTGGGGGAAAAAAAAGGCAAGGATCAAATGTCAGATCTCTCCGCTCTTGTGTTTGGTCGTTTTCAAACCACACCGCTTGTCATGACTTTAGGAACAGTGTGTGTGGGTGTTTTTATATTTTTTTTTATTAATAATTAGTCATGTATGAACAACAATGCAACACCAATACATACATCCACCTTCACGGCGTCAAACATCAATAAATTATTGCTACATAATTTTCATATCTGACAGTTCCATATGGATAGTAAGTTTTGGGATCATTATTTTTTGACAGCGGCTATTTACACCAAGTGCACACAGCATTTTTGAATATTTATACCACTTATTGCAAGTGACAATTATCTGCACCTCAGTATTGAAGTGCATTATAACAGAATGCAACTTATTGAGTGTAAATGTTCATTTTAATTCAGATTATTAAATAGATGCCATTGTTGACATCTTTACTGGGAAAATAAAGCCCTCCCTAACCCTATCCAATACTGTATTTTCAACTTTTTGATTGCTTCTTTCTTTTTTATTCAAAATAAATGCTTTTCTGATGTTATTTGAAAGTATAAAAGGGAGGGGGGCGCTGAGAGGGGGTCTCGCCCAGGGAGTAATTCAAAATAGAACCGCCACTGGGTCACAATTTATTCTGAGGTCCAATTCTCATATTAACAAACTATAAACTATGACCTTTGCCTCAATTAAATATTTGTCTTAAAAAAATATATATAAATATATACATATAAATAAAAACAATATAATTTCAAACTATTAATAATTTGATGCTTTTTAATAGTTAAAGTAGTTTTTAAATGCAAATTAGGGGTATAGAATATGGTCATGCAGAATATGTGCTTAAGTACTAATAAACAGCCAGTTTGTTAATAACGGGCATGCTAATAAACAACTAGTTAACAGTGAGAATTGGTCTCTACACTAAAATGTTACCAAAAGTATTTATACATTTTTAAATGTTTTACTAAGAAAAATGTTTTTAAAGAAATATAATATTTTAAATGATTATAAATATTTATTATTAATAAAAATCTTAATGCTTTATATTAAAACATGTACTCATATATTACATTGCTTTAAAGCAAACACTGCTGAAAGTTAGACAATTATACACCTTTTGCAATGCTATACACATAGAGTCATTTAAATGAAATTGTAAAACCAAAATTGTTTGATATTTTCTAAATATTCCTGTCTGGTCTATCTATCTATGTAATCATTTATATTAATAATATTTAATACATATACAATAACTGAATTTTAAAATGTCAAATAGAATTTTAAATCGGTGTGTTTTGGGTGTTGTTTCTTCTTTAGGATGAGCTTCCCTTTCGTGCGGGAGACATTATATATGTTTTTGGAGAAATGGACAGTGATGGATTTTATTACGTAAGTATTATGACTCTGTCTACCACCCATGTGTTTTGTTTAAGGTCATAAGTTAAAGAATGACTCTTTTATATTGATCCAGGGAGATCTACATGGTTACAGAGGTCTTGTTCCATCAAACTTTTTGCAACCTCTGCCTTGGGACTAAAGGAACTGAGCAATCAGATATCAGGAACAGGAGAGTGACCTCAGATTGTGAATAGAATCCACTTTAATGAATTCAACTCCAGCTCCAGCTTTTATTTTTTTATATACTATATAATGTGTCTTGTTTCCTGTACATGACATATCATGTCTCTAAATGCACTTGACGTTTCCACTATGCACTATGCTTAGCATCAGTTAAATACATAAAAGCAAATGAATTTCTGATTTATTCAAGAGCTTCTGGAAGCAGCTAGTACATTATAGCCTTAAAAGATTGTAATTTATTGTTTTATACTGTTTTATGTGTCTTCTTTTCAATACTGATGTCTTTACATGATTTGAGCAATTTTTGTAATGTCCTTCCTGTATGGTGTTAGTTCAAAAAAGCACACTATGTGTTACGCATTTTATTACTGCTTCATGAATTCAAATCAGTTTGATACAAGTTAACATGCACATATAAAAAGTAAAATGCACTCAAAACCACTATTGCATCACAGTCTTGAAACACCGTCTTTAATAATATTTAATAAACAAGTCATTCAGAATCCAGGATCATTTGGTTCTCCATAAGATCATCCTTCGCAGCAAACAGTACACTCATCCATAAAGTAGGAAACACTACACCGTGTAGAGACCTTTAGTAGTGCTGTCTACTTTATGAGTGACTGCACTGATGTTCCCGCCTCTTCTCTTCATGCTCCAATCCTTTCTTTGCACACTTCCTCTTATCTCCATGTGCTCAGAATGTTCACTTTACAGCTATTTCTTAAACCTAAAATGAAAATGAGATCGAAATGATGGAATTAAATATGTCAGATCATGTTTTAATATGGTTGGATGTTCAGCTGCATTAGCTTCAATTGTTCATAGCGAGTCACTGTACATCAAAAGGAAGTTTAGAATAGTTATTTTTTGCCTGTGCTGTAGGTAAAAACTAAATATTGCATTTGTAAAAATAAAACAAGGTATAAAACCTCTACTTTTGCTGCTTTGTATAAAAAATTATGTGAAATGGATTCAGTGTGAATTGACTGTTAAAGCTTGATCTAGTTTAAAAAGTTTAAATTAAAAGTTCTAGCAAATTCGCCAAATTACATTTACTTACATCAAGCAGTTTACCATCCTTTACCATATACCCAAACCAGAAAAATAGTCACATTAATCCAATATTTTAGATTAAACCGAAGAGCAGTGACTTACCAGTTCTCTGCCTGCTTGATCCCGGAAACAACAGCGAAAAGAGAAAGAAGTTGTCGCCTTTTAACACTTTTTAGGCCACATGGTGCAAACCACAGGAAGAGGCCCTGCAGTCGTTGTCTTAAAGAAGCACAAATGCACGCCTATTGGACTACAGTGAGTTTCGTTCAAAGACAGACTTGAATCAATTCCTTTTAAGGGCATTTTAACCGATTAAAGTCAGATCAGAAATGAGAGAAAAAGCCCTTGGTCTTTAGCATACATAAAATCAAACAAAGAAATAAAGAGGAAGTCTAGTAAACATGTGATCAGATTGCATCAGGCTTCCACATAGTCTGACGGCATGGCTTTAAAAACATTATACTCCATCAGTTTAAAAAAAAAAAAAAGTTGCTGATTTGGTGAGACAATATCATCGGTGGAAGATGTTACACTTGTTTTGTGTGTGTTTTTATCAAAAGCTTCATAATATCTTGAATATTTTAAACATGATTAAGTTTGCGGCA
The DNA here is from genome assembly GCA_032357425.1 of Enteromius argenteus. Taxonomy (NCBI): domain Eukaryota; kingdom Metazoa; phylum Chordata; class Actinopteri; order Cypriniformes; family Cyprinidae; genus Enteromius; species Enteromius argenteus. Next base: position 6,494,119 of record JAUCMR010000032.1, read on the forward strand.
CTTGTAGAGCTCTTTCCTGAGGGGGAGGGGTGCTTTCTGCGTTGTGCAAAACCACACTGTTTCATCAGCATATTACATATACTTTGAGTCCAATATGAGGGTGTGGTATTGAGTCATATAAATGTCATATGAGCGTAATTCAAAATCATGGCTTGCTTATTGTATATTAAGATGCTGATAAGTTAAACAATCTTTTGATATATTATATGCGTAACCTGAAATGAGATTAGCTAATACAATGTCATATCAGACACTGTTTGTTCCCTGTCACTTTCTTCTGATGCTTGAATTCAACACTTTTGTCTCAATCAAAGTATGTACTGAGTACATGGTAGTTTGATAAACAGGAGGACGCGCTCTTATTTTCCTGAACATGAATTACACGAAGTGGACTTGTTGTCTAGACAACCCAAACCTCAAACTCTCGTTTGACACGCACAGAAGGAAGTGGGGGATGTGCACACACTTCTCTGTGATATACAATGATAATGTACCTAGTGTTGTAAAAAAAAAAAAAAAAAAAAGAAAAAAAAAATTACAGACGTCCCATGATATGTAACTGGGTTATTATTTAAATATTGGCAGTTTTAGCAATGGTGAAGTTTAGAAAGTAAATATTCTTAAAACATATCTTTCACATTTTCACTAGTTTAAATAATTTGTCAACTAAAAATGTCCAACTGTGTGTGTAAACATGAGCCAACAGCACAATTCTGCTTTTAGTTTAGTGTAGTTTAGTTTAGTCTTCCATTGTATATTAGTATTTCCATTGTGTCATTTCCATCTCATATCATCCAATGTATTATGTTCAGTTGTGCTCTTAACAGCTGTTATATGAAAAAAAAAAAAAAAAAAAATCAAATTCCAACCCTAAACATCAGGGGTGTGATGAGACACTTATCCCACGAGACGAGACAAACAAGACGAGACACTGGGTTCACGAGAACGAGACAAGACAAGATTCTTAGACTTTTTAAAATAAATCCTCAATGATAAAATATATTGGGGAAAATAGTATTTTATTCAACAAAAACATTCCAAAAATGTAGGTGCATTGTGTAATCAACTTTTTGAAATTAAACTATTTTAATGAATTAAATGCAGTAATAAACAACATGTAAACACTGCTAAATATTTTGCCACAAACTGACAGGAAAGTAATTACACAAAAAGTATAAACAGTATAAATAAATAAAAAACAAATAACACAAATATCCCTTTAAAAGCAGGGTAAGCGATTCTTCAAAACAGCTTCAAAAAACAGAGTCGGGCCGAATACTTAAACAAACTTGTCTATGGTAAACGCTGTGCCAGATTAAAGGCCAAAGTATACTTCGGCCGTCTGCATTACGTAATTTTTGTCATCAGGAGGGCTAACGGACACCCACGCACCCTGTCTGTGTGCAGGCAATTTTTCAAGTCCACGTACAACAGTGTATGTGCGAGAAGAATGCTAAAAGAGTGCTACTCAAGTAGGTGACATTGCGCACGTGTCGAGCTCGTCCGTCCGCACTAATCCGTGATTTAGTATGATTTCAAAGCTGTGCAGATGCGGCTGTGCACGAGACGGAACAGAACGCGGAAAGTGAAGTACACCCCGGCCCTAAGTCTGCCTACACTGGACCCGATACAGCGACCATTGAAAACCATTTGGAATTTGTTTCAGCACGTCATAAATAGAACGTGGCAGCATTTTTCTGTCTGAGATTTGTTCTGCCGCATCATACCACTATCGCGAGGTTATCGACCAGTTGCATCTCGCGAGACACATTGCATCTCTCACACCCCTACTAAACATACCTTCTAACGTTCAAAAGCTCTGTCACGATCGCCAGCCAGAGTGCCCTAGAGCTCCACCAGAGGGCACCCCACTGTTATGTGTGTTATTCATGTCTTTGTTTCTGCATTGTACTCTAGGACTCTTATCATGAAATGTGTTCTCCGCTGGTTCAGTGTTTCCCCTGTTCAGTCTCTGCCGCCTGTTAGTTCCCATAGCATTTGATTAGCTCCGCCCCTCTTTAACCCTCTTGTCTCGCCTTTAAAACTTCATGTTTGTAAGTCTAATCTCCGTGTATTGAGTGTGTTCCCTCGTACTACCCCTTGTGTTTATTGTCTGCCTGATCTTAAGTGTACTGACCTCTGCCTTGCCTAAACTTTTGTTCTGGTTTTGCCCCGTTTGGACTATTGTTCACCGATCGACCGACCCTCGTTACCGCTCCGGACTATTCTTGTGTTTTGCCTCTGCTATTCCTATTTGCTGTTATCTCGACCCCGCCTGTCTGACCATGTCTCTCAATAAACCCCTCCACATGGATCCGCACGTCCCTATCCGCATTTGTTACAAGAATCAGTTGTCAAATATCTCAGCATATTAATATTGTTTCGAAGTCATAACATGATATTATTTAAGTAATTGTGTGTAAACTACGCTTTATTAATCGAAATTCTGTAAATTTGTGTGAAAAGGAATTAAAAGTGTCTGAGTTTTACTGCCTCTAGTGTTCATTTCTTTTGGAAACTGCAGTGATACGTACTTTCTGGTACGTATCTTGTGTCTCACTAAAAAGTGCACCAAGGTACGTTTATGCCATCAGACCAGGTAGCACTATCAAGTAGTTGCTTATTAGCATGCCTGTTATTGGCTGTTAATATTTAAAGCACATATCCTGCATTCTATATCTCTAATCCTACCCAATACCTAACCCTAACAACAACCTTACTATTAATAAGCAACAAATTAGGAGTTTATTGAGGCAAAAGTCATAGTTAATGGTTTGTTAATAGCGAGAACTGAACCTGAAAATTAAGTGTGATCTAGTTTACATCTCATCACTGACATGTTTGTTGCCTTCGTAAACAAACATATGGTGGTGATAAAAGTATAATACATTTTAGAAAATGAATGTATATGGTTTACCATTATTGCTCTTATTTTTTAGAAAATTGTTTTTTTGAAATATAAAAGAAATATTTTCTTTACTATTAAATTATATAATATTTTATGATTGTACATTCGTGTCTGTGCCAAGGGTGAAACAATAAAATATACACATGAAAAGTAAGCAAACATAGTAAAAAAAGTAATGATAGCACAGAGATGCCTAAACTAGGGCCTGTGGGCCAAAATTGGCCTATGATGACCTTTGATTTGGCTCTCCACGCTATATTGTGCTATAAAAATAAGAGGGAAAATGCTACTGGAGCATATTTTAATGCTTTTTTGCTTTTTTTTTTTGCTTTGGAATTTAAAGAATATACTAGTGATTTTTTTTTTAATGCATTTTAATATATTTGGATATAATGCAACACTTTGTTCAAGTTTGACTTTTGGCCCTTCACCATACAAAGTTTTGGGACTTCTGGAACAGTTTAAAGTTTAAGTCAGTTCATTTGCTGTATGTGACATTCATATATCAAAAAGAAAAGATTTTGTAATTTGAAGATCTGTCAGTTTTAATGAAAATCAATGCCTGAGACATAATTGTTACTGAAGCTGAAAAAAAGTAAATCACTTTATTTCAAAACCTTTGCAGCATATGTGTGTGATACACTCACGTCAGAGTTTATGAAAGCTGAAGGTTGCATCTAAAGGTCAAATCTAGAGGACATTGTTTGCCTCCCTTTTATCAGACACACAAATCACTCATTATGCAATCCACTGAGACCAATGTATCCGTTATCAACTCCACCATGAACTTTATAGGGTTTTACAACTGTCTCGGTGCAAACAACTGTGTCCTATAAAATTTATTCTCACTGTTTAAGCAAGAGGGGCTGAGGACATGCTACACCTATTTCTACACCTATTTCTGTACATAACAACATTAAGTCCTGAAATAAATACCATGGTATAGATATAGTGTCTTTTAACTAACTGAATGAAAAGATTGGTATTATCCAGACAGGTTTAGATCAGGGTTAATTCAATTATCATCTTTGCCTTTAGTTTGTAAGAAGAGATAATGCCTTCATTGCTGATGCATTTTACATTAAATACACTTTTTAAAAAGTATTTATAAAGATTCAGTCAAAACACATTTTAAAACACAATCAACATTAATCAATAAAGTCATTTAAGTTTCCATAAATTATGTTTAAACAAAAAACTTTTTCATTACTATTAGCTTAATCTTTACATCATTGTTTGTTGTATTTTTAATGGGGTCGCCATATATCCTCGTTTTCACGTACATGTCTTGGCTGGGATTTCTAAATTGGCTAAAACTTCCAGTTTTGAATTTGTTTTCCTATCTTTTTCGTGCTTTTTGATGGTAATGACAAGTAGTTTGACCAATAGCATGAAGGTATTGTATATAATCAATTGTGGAGCCCCAAAAGGTTGGATCTACCTATGGTCAAACCATTGTGATAAATATGCCTACACAGTATGAGGACTGCAATATGAAAACAAAAAGAACAGAGGCGGGCAGTAGTGAAGTACATTTACTTGAGTATTGTACACTTTTTGAGTATCTGTACTTTACTTGAGTTTTATTTTTTCTGGAAACTTATGACTTTAACTTCACTACATTT
>JAUCMR010000032.1:6512505-6526842 GCA_032357425.1 Enteromius argenteus
TATTTGATAATGTTCAGTGCTTTGCTACAATCTGTATTGTTAAAAGCGCTATATAAATAAAAGTGATTGATTGATTACAAAATAAAGCCCTTCAAAAAATCATATAGGAACTGTTGTGTCTATAATTTCAGACAGCTCTAAAACAGAAACTCCCTGTTTCCACAGACCAGTTTCTATTCAGATTGATAGGTCACCACCCCAGGGTTGTCACTCAGTCAATTTCAGGACTTTCCGATGTAGCATTACAAAATAAAACCCTACAAAACTCATCTAAAAATAGTTGTGTCTATGATTTCAGACAGCTCTAACAAAGAAACTCCCTGTTTCCACAAACCATTGTCAATTCAGATTGATAGTCCAAAACCCCAGGGTGTCACTCAGGCAATTTCAGGACTTTCTGATGTAGCATTACAAAATAAAAGCCCTTCAAAAAACAGGAGGGGGGGGGGGCTGAATTACATATGTCTTAGACACTAGGGTGAAGAGAGGGGCGAGCTGTAAAGTCTCTGGTGCCTGTTGAGGCAGCAACCCCCGAACACGGTGGTGGACACCAGAAGTAAGGGATGCCATCAAGCTGAAAAAGGAGTCCTATCGAGTCTGGCTGACTCGTGGGACTTCTGAAGCAGCTTATAGGTACTGGTGGGCTAAGCAGACTGCAGGCCGGGTGGTTGTGGAGGCAAAAACTCTGATCTGGTAGGAGTTCAGTGAGACCGTGGAGAAGGACTATCGGTCGGCCTCAAAGAGGTTCTGGCAAACCATCTGGTGCCTCAGGCTGGGGAAGCAGTGCCCTGGCAACACTGTATAAAGTGGGGGTGGGGACCTGCTGACTTTGATTTGGGAAAATATCGGGCGGTGGAAGGAATACTTAGAGGATCTCCTGAACTCCACCAACGCGTCTTCCACTGAGGAAGCAGGGGATCGGAGGCGGACTCGACCATCACCCGGGCTGAAGTTAAAAAGCTCCTCGGTGGCAAGGCACATGAGTACTTCAAGTCTCTGGATGTTGTGGGGCTTACTTGGCTAACATGCCTCTGCAACATCAAGTGGAGGCTGGGGTCAGTGCCGCTAGACTGGCAGTCTTTTTAAGAAAGGGGATCATAAGTTTATGCCAAGGTACTGGAGAGGAGAATACATCCGATAGTCAAACCTCGGATCCTGGAGGAACAATGCAGTTTTCGTCCTGGTCGTGGAACACTGGACCGGCTCTATACCCTCTTCAGGGTGCTGGAGGGTTCATGGGAGTTTGCCCAATTTGACCGTGTCCCTCATGGTGTCCTGTGGGGGGTGCTCTGGGTGTATGGGGTCCGTGGCCAGCGGCTGGGATGAAAAGCAGCACCTCCAAGTCTGAGGCCATGGTTCTCAGTCAGAAAAGGGCTTGTCCTCTTCAGGTTGGTGGGGAGTTCCTGCCTCAGGTGGAGGACTTTAAGTATCTTGGGGTCTTGTTCACGATTGAGAGAAGGATGGAACAGGAGATCGACAGACTGGTGCATCCTCTGCAGTAAAGCGGTCTGTTGTGGTGAAGAACGAGCTGAGCTGAAGGTGAAGGTGAATTCAGACTATTAATCTGAATTGAAACTGCTCTGTGGAAACAGGGAGTTTCTGTTTTAGAGTTGTCTGAAATCATAAACACAACTGTAGGGCTTTTATTTTGTAATGATAGATCAGAAAGTCCTGGAATTGACTAAGTGACACCCTGGGGTGGTGGACTATCAATCTGAATTGAAACTGGTCTGTGGAAACATGGAGTTTCTGTTTCAGAGCTATCCTAAATCATAGACACAACAGTTCCTATATGATTTTTTGAAGGGCTTTTATTTTGTAATGCTACATCAGACAGTCCTAAAACATACTGTGTGACACCCTGCGGTGGTGGACTATCAATCTGAATTGAAACTGGTCTGTGGAAACAGGGAGTTTCTTTTTTAGAGCTATCAAAAATCAAACGCACACAGCTGTTCCTATATGAGTTTTATAAGGCTTTTATTTCGTAATGGTACATCAGAAAGTCCTGAAATGGACAGAATGACACCCTGGGCTGGTGGACTATCAATCTGAATTGAAACTGGTCTGTGGAAACAGGGGGTTTCCTTTTTAGAGCCGTCTGAAATCATAGACACAACTGTCTTTATATGAGTTTTGTAGAGCTTTTATTTTGTAATGCTACATCAGACAGTCCTAATAAGAGGGCGGGACTGTGTTCCCATGAGAACAAGAGGCTTTTGCTGAGTAACTGCACATTTTCTCCGCATGCTGAAACGAGATGTGACAGGTCATCTAAGACCACAGAGGATCTCCAATGAATGTCAAAATGGGGTAAAAAGTATGAAAAGTGGGTAAATAGTAAATAACTAACATAACTATTTTACTACCCTTATAGGGTAGTGGGCTATCAATCTGAATTGAAACTGGTCTGTGGAAAAAGGGGGTTTCTTTTTTTTAGAGCTATCTAGAATCAAATCACCGGTCCTATGTGAGTTTTGGAGGTCTTTTATTTATTTATTTATTTAATCAGAAAAATATTACATTACATATTACTTTTTCTATTACTTTTATAGTACTCAACAAATTACTTTTTATGTTATTTATTTATATAGGGTATTTGTTAATTTATTTATCTCAGACCGTATTTATTTACTTATCTCTTATCGTTTTTAAAATAATGGACTGATTTATTCACTGACAGAGAAACTGCCTCAATAAATGAAAGACAAAGATCGCTTTTCCTCTGATTTGTCTTTACACGCAATTACCGTGACGCGTGGTATATGCGCGCACCACAAAATAACGCGGCGGCTAGAATGACCGTGTTTTTCAAAGTTGAGGGTGGCCTGACCAAAGTTCTGAACCGATACTGCATAGGTAAATTACGAAGTGCATTGCTATTGGCTAGTTTATCAGGGAGTGATCGTTTACGTAGGGGTCTGCAGTGAGGATCACTACAAACTAGCTGGAGATTTTGCTGTAAAAGGTTTGGGAACTTGTAACATGGATCGCTGGAAAGGCAGGGTTGCTATTGTAACTGGGGCTTCAGTGGGAATCGGAGGTGCAATCGCAAAGTGTCTTGTCCAGCATGGCATGAAAGTGGTCGGCTGTGCCAGAAATGTGGAGCAAATTCAGGTAATTATACACCGAGGAGGAATAAATCTGCAAATTATGCTGTAGGCAAAAAAATGAAATGTGAGGAAATCGCAGGTAATCACAGCTTGTGTTGATCACTGTTGATTCAGAATAACTGAATTAATCTTTATCACTTTAAAATTATATGAATCTGTATTTTATTTGGACAACAAAAGGGGACATTCAATTAAGTTTTTGAGATTCTGCTACCCGATCTCATGAATGTGCGTACGCCAAATAAAAACGAAAACTTGTGGTACCATTTTTGTGTAACAATACCACCCAGGCTTCATTTGCAAGTGTTTTGGATGGAAACGTCTATAATGTATAAATAATGTACACCTTGAATGTTTACTTACCCTCAAGTTGTTTCTAACCTTCTTTTGTTGAACATAAATGAAAAGTTTTTTCTACAACTTTACTTGATGGCCTTCTATTGACTTTATTGTAAGGAAGAAACACACTTTGGAAGTAAAATGGTCCATCAGCTGTTTGGTTAACCACGTTTTTCAAAATTTGTTCAACATGATGACACCGTTTTCCTTTTGGGGTGAACTGTCCCTATAAGAATGATGCAATGTAAATTGCATTCTGACAAATTATGATACAACAGCAGTAGCAATTTTTTTATATCCCACTATAATACGTTTTATTTTACCAGTGGTTTTTGAGCTTTGTACCTTTCATGAAATGTAAATCTCAAAGTACTCTTTCCTTTCACAGAAATTGGCAGCAGAATGTATCAGTAGTGGATTTAGTGGCACTCTGATCCCATATAAATGTGATCTGACTGTAGAAGGCGACATTTTATCCATGTTCTCCTGGATCAAAGTTCATCATCAGGGCATTGACGTGTGCATTAATAATGCTGGTTTGGCTCTCCGAGGGCCTCTACTGAGCGGCAAAACTAATGACTGGAGAACTATAATGGATGTATGTAACTCAAATAAACAGTTTTCTTTATCTAACATGCAGAATCAGTCATGGCCAAATTATTCACATTTTGCAGGTGAATGTCATTGCCCTGTCAGTTTGCACCCGCGAGGCTTACCAGTCCATGAAAGAAAGAAATATTGATGATGGTCATATCATTAATATCAACAGGTACAGGTGTATTTCATTGCACCTTTGTTTTGTGTACTCATTTTTCTGTCTGTCTTCAGACACTAAATTATATATTTATATATATTTATATATTTTAGTATTTGTGGACACCGGGTCGTCAACAATGGTGATGCACATTTCTACACTGCCAGCAAATACGCAGTGACAGCTCTCACAGAAGGTTTGAGACAAGAGTTACGAGAGGCCAAAACCCACATACGTGCCACAGTAAGGGCAGGAGGATCACAATGTGCTTCTGTTAAACACTTTATTTATGTAATATGATTGCTGCATGTCCTATTGCAAGATTTGTTGGTACTAAGTGTGCTCTTTCTTGAACAGTGTATTTCTCCTGGCTTAGTGGAGACAGAATTTGCCTACCGACTCTTCAGTGAAAACCCAGAAATAGCTGTTGCTACCTACACAAGTGTAAAGGTATAGACAAAATCAGATTCCTTGCTATACAATATGTTGAAGGTCTTCATTTATGTGTTTAAATATCATATTTACAGTGCCTACAAGCAGATGACATCGCAAATGCAGTGGTGTATGTCCTGAGTGCTCCTCCTCATGTTCAAGTAAGCATCATCCATCACTGGAGAAACTGTTAATGTTTGCAGTCACTTAATCTGTGTTCTAATTATGTTAATGGGATATTTTGGTGATATTAATTTGTCGAAAATGTAATACTGTTTATTTTGTTGGTTTATATTGATATAGAATCAATTTGAGAAGCAGTGGAATACACCTGTATTGTATTTGTTTAGGTAAAATCTTAATTTAATTTATTTAATATAATAGTTTTTTCTTCCTTTTGTGCAGATTGGTGACATTGATATTACGCCAGTGGAGCAGTCGCTGTAATGGGATCAAGATAAACATAATCAACTATATTGAGACAGTGTGAGAGTGATGAAGAACCGAATTTGAAATACAAAAATAAATAAATCTATAAAATGATTGTTCATTCACTGTACCATGTTTATTGTAAAAGTTATTAGACAGACAAAAATTAGAATTTTTAGAAAAAGTTCTAAATACTCTTGGTGCTGTTTAACTTGCATAAAAAAACAGCCTTGCAAAATGTGGAATTACTGTCATTTATTTTGCTTAAAATCATATTGATAAACATTTACAAAGAATCAGTGCTTTAGCTCTGAATTTACAGCTCCACATTAATGGTATAATTAAACTTTATGATTAAGTAAGTTATTGACTTAACACTTAATTTACTTCTGAAGACTTACAATATAGTGCAGTGTTTCATGACATGCATTTATGATGCTTTTGTTTTATTTTGGAGCTTGACAGCTTCATTTCTTCTTTGCCTTTGTTTCATAGAAAATAAATGAAAGAGAATTACATAATTTAAACTGATATTTTTGAATTGCCAGTATATCCATGTTGGTATATCTACAACTAGACCTAACTAGATAAATTGTATTTTCATTCTTAAAATGTGGGTGCGTGAGAAAATTAACAAATAGTTCTTCTGGTTTTTCTGGTTCTCTCTGAAGAATGACATCTATTGAAAATTGAAAAGTAAGCTACCGCCAGCGTTATCACGCCAAGAGTGGAATACAATACTTTAATAAATTATCTTGTCAAACATGATTGAAGTTAGTAAAAGAGTCTGACACCTTGTTTTCCTCCAAAAACATAGTATAGTAATGAAAACAAGTGTTACCTTTCTGTGCATTTATAGTGTAAATGACAATCATTCAACTGATTTTTGCACTTGCTTTTAATTTAAGACTCTATAGCTTCTCACGGCCCAATGTTTCCTCCTCATGCATGATTGGAATCTCAAGGGAAAACTGTCTTGCAACCAGAAATGTTTAGCCCTGAGTATAAAACATTTTAATGCTGTGAGGGAAGCATTGTTTTGCTATTAAAATATTCTGCTTACAAATGTAAAGCTCATTAACAGTACCTTGCTTTAAACCCAAAATAGTTATGTTAGTTATTTACTATTTACCCACTTTTCATACTTTTTACCCCATTTTGACATTCATTGGAGATCCTCTGTGGTCTTAGATGACCTGTCACATCTCGTTTCAGCATGCGGAGAAAATGTGCAGTTACTCAGCAAAAGCCTCTTGTTCTCATGGGAACACAGTCCCGCCCTCTTAACCCCATTTCCATGAACGTAACAGCACAGAACGTGGTCGAATCAATCATGAATTGTCTTTTATTCTTTGTAAGTGATACTATTGTACTGTTTTGGAATGTATATTATTTCATAACATCTACGCCCTCTGAATGCTGGATTATTATTCCATGTCTGGGAACCAGAGAGCTTGTATAAAACTCCACATTGTTTTCACACACTCTGAAACTGCTGAGTACAGCGGAGGAGGAAGTCAGTGTGATGCAAAATGGTGTGATCAACTAAGGCCATAATGTGAATACATTTGGGTGTTCCCCTATTTGAATAAAGAAAATGCCACATCGGGCTTCCTTGAGTAGTGTATATTCCAAGATAACATGTTTGAAACCCTGCTGAAACACATATTTTCAGTGGCCCCAACATTAAGTTTATGTCCTAATTAGGACCTCTACATTAAGTTATTTCTAGTTAATATGCATTATTGTAACACCGTAGATTGAATCAGAACTTCAAACTGTGATTCTGCAAAGGCCTCGCGTTCTAACAAGAGCATGTGAGTGTCAGCTGATAGGAGATTTGAGTCCAGTGTTACAATACTCATTTAATGTCGGAGGGTGGGTGAGGTACCTAAAGCAGATTATCCATTGAGAAGAATGTGACCCTTTCTGTTTAAGTCCACTGGCAGAGGCCTAAAAAGGCCAAAGTCTGTGCTAGAACAAAGACTATCATAAATGATACATGCCTTTTTTTATACAGAAGGGCAAATGTTGTAAATAATCAGGCTACCTGGAAGAACACAACATACTGTAAAGAAGAGGAATGTTTTCTCAAACCACGCTATGGAAGGACCACCAGTGCTCTTATTTACTTTATTCAGCAATCATGTCGAGAAACACATGCTTCATAAAATTGATCTGATCTGTCAGTCTACCATAGATAGAGCTATAAAAACAGAGAAGGTAAAAACATGCTGCTTATTAAAACAATATCGTATGGCAGCCTAGATGATAAAAAAACTGTTCACACCACACGGAGCTTCTTGAGTTTCATTCTCTCTTGGCTTTTCCACGCTTTTCTCGATTTCCTTGCTCCCTGTTTCTCTTTATTTTCGTGTTCCTAGGTCTGCGGGTTGCCGTGGAAGGCATGTTAGTCTGTAGGAGTGGAAACATTGGTGCCGTGTTTATCTCAGGATCCTTCAACTGAAACTCAGTGTCCTTTTCGATCAGAGTTGGGAGGGGTGTCGTGTCTGCAACGTCAGGCAAAATGGCTTCATAGCAGATTTTGACTACACGCCTTTCTTTGTTCCTTCTACCATTTGTGTCCTTCAAACTTTCAGTTGGCTTTTCAAGTCGGTCCAGTCCCAGTCTCTCTAGTACACCGCTTGGCCCAACAGTTGCAGAACCTATAAACAATAATGGATGTTGAGAGCTGATATCACGAAGATGTTCTGTAGAGGAAGCAATGATTTTCCTCATTCTATTTCTTCCTTCTCTCTGCCTCGAACTTGGCCTTTTGGTTCTAACAATGGGTGTTTTTTGTGTAGTAGCTCCCTTTTCTTCTGCCTGCAGGGTACTTTGCGTCACCTCGTTTCTTACAGCAGCAGTTGGACTCTCGGGTGTTGAAGTTACAAGGCTGACACCTTCAGACGATCTAATCGAGAGAATTTCTTCCTTGGCTTCTGTGGAAGGGTTGTTTTTTCTTTGCTTTTTCTTTCCAGCTCTTTGTCTCAGCTTAGCTCTGGTCTTATCACGGACAGCTGGAGTAATGGGAGCTGTAAGAGAGGTGGACACTAACTCTGTGAAATTTGCTTGTCTGTGCTCTAGAATCTCTGGTTCTTTATTAGTCTTCATTGAGGTGGTAATGGTCACAGCATCCTGATTATTTACTGTCCTCTGAGGATCATCTCTCATCATCTTATTAGTATTTCCTTCAGAGTCTAGCTCGCTGTTCATGAAATTGTTTTCTTTTATCCTAAACGGATTCATCTTCACTGCTTCCTCCGCAAAGTTGTTCTTACCCATGACCTCCTCTGTTTGACTGGTCGGCGGTGCCCCGGTGGTTCCTTCGTCAACCTTTAAAGCAGAGTCAAGCTTTTTATTCTTCTTCCTGCCTTTACCCTTTCCTCTTTTCTTCTTGTTTTCTTTTTTCTTCTTGCTGGAATTTTTTTTCCTCTTCTTCTCTGATGTCTGAGTTTCTCCTTTACCCGTGTCTGCGGATGAGCTTTGAGAGGTGGAGACTGTGGCGAGCACTTTAATGAAATCCTCCGCAGCCGTCACCACATTTGTGAGTGAGGGCTCTTCTGGAGCGGCGGTGTTTGATTCAGAGAATGATGACTGCGTTGTGCTTTCAGAGGTTGTTGCGTTCTGCTTTTCTTCATCTGATTGTTTGTTCTTTGGAGGAGCAATTGTCAGTACATCAATGACATCGATGCCTCCAAAGTCATAAGGGACTGATTCTTTAATCACTGCGACAGGAACTCTGTCATACTTTTTACACCTTTATAACAGAGAAAAGAGTAAAAACTGCATTAATTTGGCTTCTGTAGATTGTGCGCCAGAGTTTAAGGAAAGAATTCGATAGATAATTCGATACTTACACCCCATACCAGTGACGCTCAACACACTGCTCTTCAAATGAAAACTCGAAGCAAGGCACTTCGATCACATTGAAGAAGGCTTGTCCAACCACGCGGGATGAAGTGTCATTGACAAGTCTCAGGCATTCCTTTAAGCTGTAAGATGCAAATGTAAGCATATGTTCATTAGCTTGAATAGCTAATTAAAATAAATGATTTCAAAATGTCTATTTTTAATATCATACACTGCAAAAATGTACCTGCTGCAAATATATTTTTTTAAGTGGTAAGTGATTGCAAACAATTTATTTAGCTACATTTAAATAAATAAAAAAATCAAAGTTAGTCAACTAATTTCAACTTAAAAAAAATGAGTAAATATTTTTTTTTCAGTGCATGATCTTGATTTTGTACCACTTGATCTAAGCCTTAAATTTAGTTCTCCTTATGATGGTTCTATAAAAAATAATTTTCAGTCAACATTAATTGGTGTTGATTGTTGTAACATCTCCAAATGAAGACAGAAACACGAAGTAAAAAGGACCACATCTCCATGTTAAAGTTTTGTAGGTAGTTGATAAACATCAAGAGATTTTGTAGGTTAAATTTAATTTGTTTGCAGAGGATTTTGTCTTACAATTAATATAAAGTTGTAAAACCGGCATATAGGCAGCGGTAAGATTTAAAGTAGTTTTAAATGGAGTAGGCTGCTGTCATCTGTCAAACTTACATATCTGGATCACATCAAACTTACGTATTGTCGCAGTCGCAGTGGCTAAGGGAGTGCCATTTAAAGTTGGTATATCCATAATTGGAGGAGAACGCATGGATGACATATGGACAGTGATCGTGAACGCGGCAACATTTGTCGGTCTCTTCGAATTCTCCTGTGGGTAAAAAATCACATGCACAAAATGCCTAAACACCTGATACACAGTATGAAAATGAAAAATAATAAGCTACTCAAGTCAAGCGAATTTAAATTAACTCACCTAACTGATCATAATGATCTGCGATGTTACCTGCACCACACCAAAGTGTCCCGGGATAAGTGAAGCCTCGCTTGGTCCGCGTCTTTTTATTGTTCGCTCCATCGGAGATCGGCTCTTTTGCTTGTTTTGTTGTCGTGATTACGTTCCTGTCGCCTTTTGACTTCAGCTTGTTACAGTTCGCCTTCGCTGCGGACACCCCGGTCAAACTCATCTTCAAATCGGAGCTCATTTGGTTTCTTAGCCCAAGTCTGCACACGTGCATGAAGGATTTAACTTGCATTTCGTTTTGGATCACAGAGCAGTCGACCAGGCGGCCCTCGGAGTCGTGCACTGAGCGAACCTCTTCAGCCCCGTCGGTGACCTGATGGAGGTGATACTCTCCCACAACCGAACTTTTGGCGCAAAGAGTGCTGTTGAGCATGTAAAAAAGCTCTTTGCTCTCTTTTTCTGCATCTGAAGCTTGGCTTAAGAATTCGCCTTTAACAAAGTTCCTGTCTAGATAAGACAGAAACACGAAAAACACGGACCACATTGCGGCGGGCGGCACTTTCAGCACCACGGAGTCTCAGACAGCACCGCAGCCTCTCCTGTCCAACGAGTACCGGCTTCTTTCACCGGCTGCCGTGGGTATTAATATATTGCCGGTCAATAATGGGAGGGGTCTGTCATTTAATTAACCCTTTCTTCCTCCAATGAACTTGAATACCCTAAAGTGCATCTGTTTCCTCCTCCTGACGCTCCCGTGGCAAGTGAACAATGTGCAATGATTTCCAGTGGATTCTTATTTCCAATAGACCTTATATATTTGCAAAAGGCAAATTCGTATTTCTCTGATTTACGTGAGGGAAATGTTGCAAGGCAAAAGCTAACAAACAAAAGTGCATTCTTCTTTAATCTCTTTTAAAATTAAATAAATTATTTGCCAACCCACAATTTGCATTATTCTTATTTTTTATTACATTTTAGGACAATAGAAGGGATGGCATTACAGTTAAAAACATATAAGACAGAATTGCAAGCAAGCAAATTTAGGTAGGCTATGAATTCTACAAAGATCCTCCAAAGAATAGATAGAGTATCGCATATGTAGGCTATCTTTATAAGATATTGAAATACTTTGCTTTCAAACAACGTCAAATTAATCACAAAAAGCAATTCCTAAATAAGACGTAATGATTGCAATAGTTCCCTGTTTCATCACTATTCATCAGTTTGTTATTTATTCATCACAAATATATTAAAAACGCTGGTATTTTGTTTCAAACCTCTCTATGAGGGTGAGTTAAGGTGACTGTGCTAGGGGAGATTTTGAAATTTGAACATACTAATATATGACTTAACATAGCCTACTTAAACGACCCCCTAAAAGTCACTTCACTGAGTAAAAAACATTGTAAAATACAAAAGGACTATAGCATATTTTTCTTAACTATTTTAATCAAGCCGTGTTTGTTGTGTGCACGCGCGCCGGAATTTGTAATCCTACATAATGAATGTAGGGTGTAATAGATATGTGTGTTTTGACCGCAAGTAACCCCCTCTCTCCCCACACCTCGAGATTTACTTTGGTGACGCAGCAAGGAGGAGGTTCCTTTGGCGCTTTCCATAGTAACAAGAGATGGGGTGATTCTTCCAACCCAACGAGATTGGGCATTCTAATTTCACAAAAGAAATGGGTAGTGACCTAATTTGGAACAGTGGGCTTTTTCAATGCAGACCAATGAAGATCTCGATGCAGTTACTGAACATCAGTGTCTTTTCCTATGGTTACATGGATCTTAACTTTGGGCCTTTTAACAGACGCAGGCGCCAGTAAAGTGAAAAAGAGTCATTTGAGAAGAGAACGCACGTTTGTCCTTGTCCATATGTAAATAAATTTGCAATTGTTCGTGGCTATTGCTTCCAAGCAATTAAATAGCCCTATGTAGCTTTACAGTGCTGTATTTCTAAGAAAAAATATCATATGATTAAAATTGTCCATCCCGGATTATTATTATTTATTTAAACTCATTTTTATTTATTAATATAGACCTATATTGAACAATTGGTAAAACTGCAGAAAAAGGTACAAACAACGAACTAACAAATAACCAAATAAATCTGGAACTGAGTAGGCTATGTGCAAGTCTAAAAGAAAAATATTTATGCGCGGCTTTCAAAGAGCCCCCATTGAGTCCAACAGTGGGCTTTGGCCAATAAATCGGATTGGTGGGGGAGGAAACAAATGATGTAAAATCACCAGAGGCAACATGCGACATTGTTGGAAAAGCAATCCAATGTGTTAATTTAATAGCCTACTCATTAAAAATTTTTGCCAGGGTATTAATCACTGTGTCATCCATATAGCCTTCTTGACGAACTGTTACTTCATCACATCACAATGTAATTTAGAAACACTGCATTACCTTTAAAATTCTTGGAGCATAAAAACTTTGCATGACTGTGTTCATGACATCTGATGTAGGCATACACAGGAATCCATTATTCAAAATTGCACGTGATTTTTGGAAATCAAAAAGGAACTCTAATTCCGTAGGATATTGGGTTATATTAAACAATAAAAAATTAATTAGTCAGCTGCTCAATCGAGAGGTCTGAGAAGTTGTGAGAAATTTCTTACCCGATCTCATGAATGTGCGTGTAAATAGTACGCCAAATTAAAACTAAAACTGGTGGTATAGATACGACTTTAGCGTGTATATGCTACGCGATGGAATTAGGACTGTGGGGTATAGGGTTATGGTCCATTGCATCATAATTTCGATCTTTAATGTTTTTTATGCATGCAAAGACGAGTCCTGCATATGAGGTGCAATTCAGTGGAAACATGCTCCTGGCACCTTGCACATAAAGACGCTTAGTCGTCTGCTTAGGCTTTCCCCCCTATATATTTCCATGGTATAGTTACTGCCATTCATTCAGCATAAATATATATTCCTGCTACAATCTTAGTGTATGGAAGCTTTCCTAACCGTATTTGTATTGAGGACCGTTTAGCTTTTGTTGAACTTTTATTAGTACAGATAACACGCCAAAGTGACTTCTTCCAAAATCAAAGTAAATATTTCAATATATGTAGGCCTATGTGATTTATATACGAATTTCTTACAGTGTGTTTAAATTCTCTTAGTTTGTGTATTCCCTACAATCTCCTATACATCATGTGGACATCATGTCTTGGCGATATGGGTCATATCCTACCAACAGGCTACATTTTGACATCATGTATTTTTCTGCTCATGAGGAAAACAACTTCGAAATCATATATAAAAATATTTTGAAAATCTAAAATGGTAGACATTTTTCTGTGAGGGTAGGTTTAGGTGTAGGATTAGGGTAAAGGCATACCGTTTAAAAACCATTACGACCATTATGTGGAATGTCCCCACAAAATAAATGGAAATACATTACAGTAAACTACAGTGGCCTACCTAGGCTATTTTTTTAAAATAGCTCACTGTGATTATTTGCAAGCCGCTCATCCCACACACATTGACAATATCTTCCAGGGGCGTTTCTTTGAAAAAAATCTGGGGCTGAGCCCGAAACATCAGGGGCTAATTGGAATATGGAATGATAATACGGACAAAAAAGACAAAGGATCCTATATGTCAAGGGTTTTCATGATCAAAGACACTGGACCTCACTTGTGTAGGTCCTCACCTCAGGAACAACGTATTTACAAGACACAGACAGCACATTGTGCGGCAGCGATTGTAGCCTATCGTTTCATCGTATTGTGTTTGTATGGGGAGAGAGAGCAAGCAAAAATCTCGGATTGCACCAGCCGTTGTGTGCATTGTTTGTTTAGTCAAGTTCTTACATTTATTTACTCAATAATAATAATACATTTAGGGTGTTCTTAAAAAAATAAATCAGTGTCAAAAAAATTAATCCTTGCAGAAGCGAAGCCAGTCATGAAATGTGTGACAAATTTGTGACTTCACGTCTTTGCGCTGAAAAAAAAAAAAAGACTGTTAGATGTACAGAAGATGCACCTGCTTCAAACCGGCACACAATACATTGTGGGCAATCCTCACTCCTTCTGAATCTCTCATATTTGTACTTGTCTCCAGTGCTTGAACACTGCGTAAAAACTGAGTGACAGCAGTCAGCGTCACTTCAGCGCCTCGGCTGATATCGCGGAGGGATATTATTTCTTCTTTATGGCACTCCAGTTCGGGACACATAGCGATAGGATAGTGCCGCGGATAGATCACGACAAGACGAGTGCATTCAGCCCCGGTTAGTCCTAGGAGTCAGTCACACTGTAGCGCAACGTGACGTTATTGAGCATTTATTAAAACATATCCCGACCCAGCATTACGGGTCCTTTCTTTCTTTCACTCTTTATTTACCGTATTTTTATTCATTTATTTAGGTTACCCAAGAAACATCTCGCATAGTTGCTGTCAAACTAGACAGCTCAACCCCATTCT
>JAUCMR010000032.1:6539054-6558726 GCA_032357425.1 Enteromius argenteus
CTCGTTTGGTGTGTCAGCTTTGCGCTGCTCGCTGCAAGTTCCTCTGTTTCCCTGTTCCGTTATAATAAATGTTCAAGCTATCTTTGAAGTCCTGCCTCCGTGTTCTCTATGCTCACGAGGAAGCGCCAGCGCGAGTTGCACCCAGCCTCAGCGTGACAATATTACTGTTAAGCTCACTATCAATATTAAAATACGCCAAACCATGTGTCATGTATCAAAGCTACATTTTTGACCTTTGCAGCAAAAAAAAAAACGCATGAAAATCAGTTCGGTATTCCGTGAGGTATGATTAATTAAATGCGTTGACAGCTCATTACACCTGCCAAGCAGATTACACTGAGTGGAGCGGGTGCCCAGTCCAAGATGGCGGCCGCATTTCTCGTCAGCGCCAGTAGGTAGTATCGGTCGATGCGGCATCTACTCTCTCTATATGTCTATGCTATCAATTATGATGACTCTGCCAAAAAAAAAAAAAGTAGGACATGCAGTTCATATTTAGTTAACATACAGATACAAATTAATTTCACATTATTATTTCATCAAAACAGTTATTATTATTTTACATAATGTTGTATTGTTTATATGCAGATATTTCATTATTCAGTAAACTTACATTTACAGTTTCTAATATTCTGTCAGCCTGAAGCTGAGATAGTTATGTAATAATTGAACATTTAAATGTCAAGATGTACCGCACATAAAAATGCACTTTAATGTGTCAGGCTTCAGCAGATTTGAAAGGTTAATTTTGTGAACTTTTCACCTTTCACACAATTTCTTATTCTGTTAAACCACAGTCGTGTATAAGTACTGTTTAGTTATTACCACTTTCATGTTTATGAATTAATATGTTACATCACTACATGCAAATGTATTCAGATTTATACTTTTTAAACAAGTATTATTATGACGAATACTCTGCAGTTAAAGGGTATGTTAAAAATATTACATTTGATTCAGAATGATGGTGTTAATTCAGTCTAATTCATTTAGATTCATACAAGCAAACTTGAATGTCTTTGAATTTTGTAAATCTGTTTGATTCTCACTGAAGCGTGAGAACTAGGAAACTGCTCAGGGCTGATAGTACAAAAATTCTCAGAGAAACTAACCAGTAATTTGCATGACAGTGTAAACCTCTAAGGCTGCTTCACATCAGTCATTGTATTTTGTTGTCCTCCTCCATGCAGTTGTTCTGGTCAGTAGTGCTCAGCCTGAGTTATTTGTATGACATACTTTTTGAAAATATGAGTCATATAATACAGCAAAATTATGAACCCAAAGAACCTTAGGTTGTAACCTTTTTTAATGCTGTCTTCACGGATCTGAAACTTTTACTGCTTCTTTTTTTCCAGAACCAGCTTGGTTGCATATTTGGTTCATTCCATAAACCACAGTGAAATCCATGTTTTGAAATGTTTCTTGTCTCAGAATGTCACAGTCAGTGATCAGGAATGTTCAATGTTCACGCTCACCGGAATGGTTTGTAATTAAAGATCTGTTAAAATTAAAGATTCTCGCAGGTGTTGCTGATTCTTTTTAACATAGCTAGTAATATCTGTAGCTACTGTCATTTTGTACAGTTCTGATACTATTACATAAAGTGCTTTTGGATTGTTAAATATATATATATATATATATATTGTAAAAAATCTAAACTAACTAAATTAACCGGATAACTAAAACCATTAAAAAATCATGACTTGAAATTAAATAAAAGTTAACTGAAATTGAACACACACATACACGTATGTGTGTGATTCATTTAGTTTAAGCTAAAAACTAAAACCTAATAAAAAAAACTATAGACAAATAATACAAAATATATATATAAATATATAATATATAAAACATATAAAGAAAAACTAATGTATTATTGGTACTAAAATTACTCTGAACTTTGTCAGAATGAACAGGGTGAAAAGCTGTGAAATGTGTCAAAAAATAGTCGCTTTCTTTATTTTTTGGAATCTCCTAAAAATTCACCAGTTTACCAAGATGTTAAAAGAAGTTACATTTTGGAGTCAATTCTTCAAATAAAAAACACAGCAGAACTATTTCCAATTTAATTCAATGTTCCATCCAATAAAATTGACAAACAAAAATTAAATAAATAATATTATATTATTATTAAAAAAAGAAATAGGAAACATTTTACAAACAAGGGTCCTTTACTGTATGTGTTTCTGAAAATTAAACCTTTCATCTAGCTAAAGTCTAATCAGGCCAATAAGTCATGAGGTCACCAATAAAATCATAATAGTCAGGTGGTGGGGAGGCAGTCTAAACTTTGGTCCACTGGTCACAGTTACTGGTTTTACCTGTATTATGTGGTGTTGAAAAGAATCTGTGATTGAACCTACTTTAAAGATCTTGTCTAGATTGGTTTACAAAGCATAAACTGAAACCTGTTAAACAGTAAACAAAAATTAAACAGCCAATGACAGGACTTGTCATTGAGAGACAGCTTTCAGAATATTCTATTCAGCATAACAGAGCAACTGACAACAAAAACAGTTTCTGTCTATGCCTAAAACAAATCAAAAACAAACTCTGAGCAGTAACTTTTATACCTCACTTTCAGTAGTTTAATCATAAATAACTAGCATTTATTGGTCCACTCAGTACTAAATGTGTCCACATCCTTGGTTAGCCTAACCCTTGACGAAATGATGGGGTCAGAGTCAGTTATTGCTTGCTGTATTTTGTCCCCTCTAGAACTCTGTAGGGGTAAAGGAAGTGTTGCCTAGTGACGGGGAGCGTTTAAGCAGGCGAACATGGAAAAGTACGAGAAGATAAAAGTGGTTGGGAGAGGAGCATTCGGGTAAATACAACTACGAACGCGTTGTTTATTTCGCGAAACGGTTTTAGTGACGCGTACTTGTTTGTTGGAGCTAGCTGCTTAACAAAAGTGACTTTGACGCGTGCTAACTCACTCGGTAAAACTTTTACTTGAGACTCTGTGAAGGACTTAAAATCTTCAGTGCTCCTCTCGGAATCAGAGCGCGAGCTGACGGAGCATCATTTTCTCGCGTTTCCGCATTTCATCAGTATAGTCACATAGCCATTATCAGCCTATTCAACGAGTTAAGTCACATTAAGCGTTCAAATAAGATTTCGACACTTCTCCTTTCAAAGGAGAAAGAACTGTTAAGCAATAAATAGCTCACCCTACTCTTGTAAATTTGCCTGTCAAAACAGCAATGCTTACAGCGTTCTCATTGGAATTTCTGTGGTAATTTGGAACCGTATATGGAATGTCCTCTAACAAACAGGGGCCGTACAACAATTTACTGAGAAATTAAACGTTGTCACGTAGGCTTGTAAGTTAAAGTATGGGTTCTTTGCGAATGTTTTATTTGAAATTCAGAATCAGAATGAGCTTTTCAGAATTCAAAGTTGCAAGCTTAAAACACTTTAAGGCTCATGAGAGGACTGATAATGTCAAATTAAAAGCTTAACGTACGTTTTCAATTGTTATGTTTTATTAATATTTTGTCGTGATTTGAAGAAGCAAGCTCATTTTTATGATGACTAACACTAAAGCACATGTAAAATGCTTAATTATCATATTGACTCTATCGTTTTATTCAGTGGCTAATATTTCAATTAAAGTTGACTAAATTAAATTGCAGCTTTGTCATTTATGACGTGCAAGCCTATCAGTAGTAATGACATACTGAGTGTATTGCTGTTAATCAAGATTTCAAGCAAATACTTGTAAGAATATTCAGCAGTAGCCTACTTTAACATTTTTCAAAGACAATAGAAATAATTATGAAATTACTTGTTAAGATGTAATTAAGACCTACTTAAGTGGGTCAAACCGCATGTTTACTTAAATTGTTTACTGTCAATTTAAAATACAATACATTTTCATTAATTTGCTATTAACTTGCAATTACGTGTCTGGAAAATTATATTCAGTTTATCTTCTTTTAAAGTATAATAGAGAGTGAACAACTGAATCCTTAAAACTTAAAATTCAGCTGTTTAACTTTGTGAATTTAACAAATCCGGTTGTATCCTGATTTCTGTATCTTTCACAGGATAGTGCACCTTTGTCGCAGACGTACTGATGGTGCGCTGGTCATCTTGAAGGAGATCCCAGTTGAGCAGATGACCCGTGATGAACGTCTTGCAGCCCAGAATGAATGCCAAGTCCTTAAATTACTCAGCCACCCAAACATAATTGAGTATTATGAAAACTTTCTTGAAGACAAGGCACTTATGATCGCAATGGAATATGCTCCAGGCATAGACTTTCTTCACTCATTTTTGATGGTCACTTTTCACTTGATGTTCCTATAATTTAATCAGGAACAAAATTCATAATATTTACCTATTATGATACTAAAATAATTATGTATTATTTTAATCATAAAGCTGATTTTAATACAACTATTTTTGTTTTGAATTATGAATCAAAACAATATTCATGTAATATCTGCAATAATCTATCTTTTAATGTATATTGTAGGTGGAACCCTGGCCGATTACATTCAGAAGCGCTGCAACTCCCTGTTAGATGAGGACACCATATTACACTTCTTTGTTCAGATCTTATTGGCCCTTTATCATGTGCACAATAAACTCATCCTACATCGGGACCTCAAAACCCAGAACATACTCCTAGACAAGCACCAGATGATAGTAAAAATAGGAGACTTCGGAATCTCAAAAATTCTTGTTAGCAAGAGCAAAGCTTATACTGTAAGTACCACTGCAATTATTTGAATTTGACAGCATGTGATTTTGTTACAGTTCAGATTCTTCTTTTCATGACAGGTTGTGGGGACACCATGTTATATCTCTCCAGAGCTGTGTGAAGGAAAGCCATACAACCAGAAGAGTGACATTTGGGCCCTAGGCTGTGTGCTTTATGAGCTTGCTAGTCTCAAGAGAGCTTTTGAAGCAGCAGTAAGATGTATTTTGTCATTGATTTGACTTTTTGATTAGAATTTTTTCCTTGAAGGAATTTTGAATGACAAGCAAAACTACTTTTCTGTTTTCAGAACCTGCCAGCTTTGGTGCTGAAGATCATGAGTGGCACATTTGCCCCCATTTCAGATCGTTACAGCCCAGAACTGAGACAACTCATTCTCAACATGCTGAATCTGGACCCATCCAAAAGGCCCCAACTCAATGAGATTATGGCTCATCCCATCTGTATTAGGCCATTGCTAAATCTCTACACTGACATAGGGAATGTCAAAATGCGCAGGCATGACTTTTACAATTTTATTTTATTTTATTTTTTATTTTTCAATTGCAGTTAATTGTACTGTTTGTAACTTGTGTTAAGCACTGGTCACTAATTATTTTATTTTATCTTATTTTTTATTTTATTTTATTTTAAATAGAACTGTTTTTATTATTTTATTGTTTTTCTACCTTTTTTAATAGAACTGTTTAATAGAACTGTTTTCAGTACTTTATTTGATTTTATTTTTAATGCATTTAATAGTACTATTAAATATTTTGGTAATTTTTGGACTTGTGTTGATTATTGCAAATGCATTTTGTTTGCCCATTAATTATTTTTATTTAATTTTTTTTTTTACCTTATGTAATAGAACTGTTTTCAGATTTTTGTATTTTATTTGTATAAATCGCAGCACTTTTTTGACTTTATTGTTTTATTTAATTGAATTGAATTTTTTTTGTATGGCATTTGACTGCATTGTTTCTGGTGTTATGTATTGTGAATGCATTTTGTTTAACCGCTAAATAGATACAATTTTTGTGCATATATCTATTATACTAAATAATATGTATTTTGTTGGTCTTTTTTCTGATTAAATTGTTCTCTTTTTTTAGAATTGAAAAGCCACTTTCTACTGTACAAAAAGGCCCTCATGGAAGACCTGGGGGGCGTGTAACCAGTACCAGAACCAGGGGTGAGATGTTATTTTCTCATGTAGTCTCTTATTTACTGTTTATACATAATGTATACATACATTTAAACACCATACCTTTTAATACAGAGTTGGATTTAATAACAAATTAAATATTAGTTTTTCTGATGAGAAGCTTTTCTGGTGTGGTTTTGTTCCATCAGTAGGGTTGTCCAGTCTAACTTCAACAAAGATGATGCACCCATTGCCGTTATCATCTGTGTACACTTGGGGCAGTGGCATCTCCGCTCCTCTGCGTCTGCCCCTGTTAAACACAGAGGTTATTCAAGTGTCCCTGGGACGAACCCAGAAGATGGGCATCACCAAATCTGGGAGGCTCATCACATGGGAGGTGTGATGATAATTGAATATCAGTGATGTTTTAATTCAGTTCTCAGTGTTTATTTCGGTTTGACTCTATGCCAGGCCCCCTCAGTTGGATCCGGTGAGCCCTCTCTGCCCGGCGCCGTGGAGCAGATGCAGCCACAATTCATCTCCCGCTTCCTGGAGGGACAGTCTGGTGTCACCATCAAATCGGTCTCATGTGGTGATCTCTTTACCACCTGTCTAACAGGTACGCTTCTAACAATCCAGAAATTTCCATGCAGATCTCAGCATGTTATCGTGGCATGAGATTTTTTATCCCTAACACCATATAAAACCAAAACAAACAAAATTGACATGTCCGACAGTCACTCTTTCCCTGCCTAAGTAGGCATTTCTTGGCCTGAAGCTGCAAAGTGGACCTGTCCATGAGTAATTTAAACATTTGTGTTAAAGTTTAAAAAAGATGAAAGGAGGATGTAATCACCCCTTTATCCTTCCTACGGAGCTCATTAAGTAGCATTTGTTCACACTGCAAAGGCTAATCTCTTGTCCCCTGACATTGTAACACAGCGGTGTACATTTGTCTGCTCTAAAGTAAAGGATATGCATCTCTGCGGGGGAATCATTAGTCACCAGGTCCTCTCTTCCGGCTCAGTTGCTCTTCTCATCCAGCGATTTGCACTGATGGAGGAAAAGTTGTTGTTTAATTTTTTGTTTATCAGCCACAGAAACTATCATCTGCTCAATTTACTTCCGGGTTTTGCAGACAGAGGTATAATCATGACGTTTGGAAGTGGAAGCAATGGTTGTCTTGGACATGGGAACTTCAATGATGTGACACAGGTAAGTTTAGATGATCTAATATATAGAGATTCGTTGTTTTACAATGGTGTATTTAGTGATGCTTGTTAAACAGGCAATGGATTTAAACAAATTGATTTAAAGGATTTAAAGCTGAAAAAGAAAATGCGGCTTTTAAAGTGACAGCAGTCTAATATTCCTGCTTTCTGTCATTCATGTTTATCAAACAACGAAAAAGAAAATCTCTCACTGCTCTTGACTACATCACATTTTCAACTTTTACAATAAGAAATATATTTTAATACACAGCGAAGAATATACTTTCTGTGCAGTTATAGTAACTGTATAATTTACAGTATATTGTAAATTTTTGCACATTTTATTTGTAAAAAAAAAAAGATGAACTATAAACTTATATATAATAATAAATAAATAATATTAAATTCAAATAAATACTAAATAATGGATGTTAGAATTATACTAGAGGTATATTTAGTAATTTTGCAACGCCTCTTCAAGTTTGCCCAGTCAAACACCTCTCACCACTCATTTTATTCACAATATGTATGGTTCTTCATATTCCTGTCTTTGTGTTCAGCCCAAAATAGTGGAGGCTCTGCTGGGTTATGAGCTGGTTCAAGTGTCTTGTGGAGCATCTCATGTCCTGGCCGTGACCAATGAGCGAGAGGTTTTCTCCTGGGGCCGAGGAGACAATGGTAAATGAGCAACATCACTTGTCACTCGAAAACTGCATTTCTTTGGGTTCCTCTTTGTAATCTTGTAGACAGCAGAACCGCCTCCAGCCAGACCTGGCATTTTGTTGTCCTCCTCTCCCTCTCTTTCTCTCTCTCTATCACACTCACTCTCTGTTATCTCTCTGTGCAACAGGCCGGCTGGGATTGGTCGCTCAAGACTCCCACAACTGCCCTCAGCAAGTGAGTTTCCCAGCTGATTTCGAAGCCCAGCGTGTGTTGTGTGGGATCGACTGCTCCATGATTATCAGCACAAAGCACCAGATTCTGGCCTGTGGGAATAACAGGTACTCAATATGTCCTCTCATAGTTCATAATAAAACTGTGCTCACAGAAAACCCAGATTTCTAATAATGCACTAATCTTATAAATATGGTTTTTCAGACATGACTTCAGACAAGGCAGCATAATTAACTAAACATGAACAAGATTTCCAAACATGAGACAATAGATTTTGACATGTGTTGCTGGTTAATGAGCCTCAAAGTGGATTTTTAAACCTGCAATGCATCTAATCACAATTATAAATAATAATGTATCCCAAAAAGTAAAAATATCTCAATGAATTTCTTTTTTAGCTATCTTAGGCCATCTAGGTTTTCACAGATTGCCAAACCAGTTCAGGGAGTTCACACTCCTCATTCCTGCTCTAGCGTTTGAAAGAACTGTGAATGCTAAAGATATTTCATCACAGGAAATGACCAACACAATGTCCATATTTTGAATAACAGTCACACCCTGTCAGTCACACCATCCTACTGTCTGAGTGCTAAATATCCTTTTTTATAATTCTTACAGATGTGCCAGATGTGAAAAAGTACACCTAGCATGCAAAATAGTGTTTATTACAGAAATAATATATGTATATGATATAAAAAGGGATAATTCACCCAAGAATGAAAATTCTGTAATCTTTTATCAATCAATCAATCAATCAATCAATCAAACTTTATTTATAGAGCACTTTAAAAACACAGAAGTGGGCCAAAGCACTGTACAGAGAAAATAAAACAAGAATAATAACATATAAATAAAAATAAGATATAAAATACAACTAAAACACATGAAGAGGACACAGAAAATTTAAATATAAAAAAAATACCAACACATATGTTGTCCCAAACCTGTATAAATTTCCTTCTGCTGAACACAAAAAATATACTTTGGAAGAATATTGGGAATCAAACAGTTGCTGGTATCCATTGACTTGTAAAGTATGGAAAAATACTATAACATAAGTCAGTGGGGACCAGAAACTCATACTCATAATTTGGTTACTCATACTCTTCAAAAATGTCTTTTAGCAGAAGAGGGAAATCGATACTGGTTTGGAACAACATGAGAGTAAGATGGCATAATTAATGAACTATTCCTTTAAACTGAATGTTATGTTTTCAGACACTTAATTGCAATAAGCTTTAGGTTTTTGACTCACTGAATTAGGACTCAAATTTGTACTTATTTATAATTACACTTTTGTGATGATGATATCGCAATTCAATTTAAAATATATTACCATTAAGTTCTTAGTCAACACATCAAAATAAGTGTACTTTAAATTATAAAAAAAAATATTAAAACAATGATTTAAAATGTTTCATGTTTAAAGATTTTATTTAGAACATTTTTATTTTTTAAGACATAGTTAACCCAAAAATGAAAATTCTGTCATTAATTCTCGGAACACAAATTAAGATATTTTTTATGAAATCAGAGGGCTTTCCCTCCATAGACAGCAACACATCTGACATGTTCAAGACGTTGTACCTTTATAACATTATGGATGAACCACTGATATCACACAGACTATTTTAATTATGTCCTTACTTACTTACTGAGGTCTTATAGCTTAGACATGAGCGTGAGTAATTAATGACAGAATTTTTCATTTTTTGGCTGATCTGTACCTTTGTTTTTGAGAAATATAGTCATGAAATTGTTCTCTCTTTAAGTGCACTTAAGTGTCCTTTTATTTCATTACTAATATTATATCATACACAAGTACACTTTTATACTTATAAATTTTCGTTCAAAAATACTTTTAAGAATTGAAGTACATTACAAGTGCACATTCCTTACAATTAAGTGCACCTCTTTTTCACATAGGGCTGCTAAAGTGATACTGGAAAGAATAAATAACCATCTCAAATGCAGGTTTAACAAGCTGGGCTTGGATAAGGTCCCTGGCACAGAGGAGCCCTCATCTCACTTTCAGGTGGAGGAGGTCCACACGTTCCAGCCCGTCCAGTCGGCTCCTCTCAATGTTGAGAAGATTGTGTATATAGACATCGGCACAGCACACTCTGTTGCAGTCACAGGTCAGAGAGCTTCATTTACACAGTTTACTCTACAGTGTGTTGTTTTTGGTTTAATCTGAAGCCTGACTCACAGACTATAAATATATGTGCCCTAAATGCAGAGAAAGGTCAGTGTTTCACCTTCGGCAGTAACCAGCATGGGCAGCTTGGCTGTAGTTCCCGCCGAAGCAGTCGAGTGCCCTATCAAGTGTCAGGACTGCAAGGGATCACCATGGCTGCTTGTGGTGATGCATTCACTCTGGCTATTGGAGCAGGTAAACAAGTTAATCTTACAAAACAGGTCACATTTCATGCCAAAATCAAAAGAAATGGAAATTAAGCCTAATATGTAAAAATATTTTAAAAACAATAAAGTATATTATTATTGTAATTCATTCATGATGATCCTGATTTTTTTCAGTGTTTATTGTAATTATTGTAATACAATGTTTTTTTTTTATATATCTTATTGTAGTAAAACATATAGCAAAAAATAAATAGTAAAAACAAATCTACAAAGTACAATAACCTCTATCTGTAATTCTTCATGGTTCTTGTCTCTATATTGCTAACTAAGTAACTAAGATATAAATAGGCCTACATGATTTAGAGGGGAAAAAGAAAATTGATAATTTATTATATTCTTGTTTTAGTTTACTTGGTAAGATTACATTAAAAAGCAATTGCTTTGGAAAATACTAAATTTTTTGCATTATAATGGCAACTAGAGGAACATAATGTCACAGTACAAATTACATAAAATACAAATGTAATGGTCCTAAAAATAGGCAAAAAAGTATGCCATAATTCAACAAGGGTCTTAAAAGAGGAAATTATTTAAAATAGATAACATTAACATACATTTATTATAATATAATCTAAAAATATATTTATATGTTTATGACACTTTGGAGGAAAATACTGTCACAATACAAACTATTTAATTGTTTTAATATTTAAAAGTTCTAAAAACCAGGCATAAAAGCATGTAATTTCAACTTATATATTACTTTTCTTCTTTTGTTATATATTTATTTATTTAGATTTTGGCATCCAAACTATAACAAACAACAGCACTTTAATTAATGGCAGTGCTGTTCAGACAAGGCTGCTATCATGCCATTAACTGTTTCAGTCACAGAGTGTGCTTTAGTGGGGGCAGGAAGGTTAATTAATGTGACATGTGGCTAAAGGTCAGCATGTAACCCCGACTGAGTCCCAGAGGCTTAGAAGACTCTGAAGACCTTTATTGTTTCATGTTATCTTTGTTCATTCATGATTCTCACAGGATCTGACATGCAAAGAAACAGAAGCACAAAGATGTTATTCAGCCAGATGATGTTCAGAATTGTGAGTAAATGTTCTGCTCCTTGACTCTGCAGAGGGGGAAGTGTACACCTGGGGTAAAGGGGCACGTGGTCGTCTTGGACGGAAAGAAGAGGATTCTGGGAAACCAAGGGCAGTGCAGCTCGATGAGAGCCACCCTTACACTGTCACGTCAGTGGCTTGTTGCCATGGAAACACACTGTTGGCTGTCAAACGTAATGTGCAGCTACAATTTCTTTTATGAATGTTAGCAGATCTTATATCTTAGAATATAATGTGTTAATTTTAATTATCTATTTTTGTTTACTGTCTTTGTTAAAACACAGTGACTATATTCTCGCTCATCATTTCTCTCCTCAGCATTTTTTGAAGAGCCTGTTCCAAAGTGACATCACTGCTCAAATGACTGCACACGCTCACCAGAAGAGCCGCTATGTGCCTGTCCATGACACTAGTGTGTGTTCACTGAGAATTTTAATGCATGCAGTTGCATTTATAATGCAACATGATTTCCAGATATGTAAAGCATTTTTGACCAAATGTTAATGCCTATTAACTTTGACAACAGAATTGTTCAGATTCTGTATTTGCAATATTACATCTTTTTTTGTGAAGAAAATTAGACTGAATTATTATTATTCTTACAGCTATGTAGCATTGTTTATAATGCCTCGCTGAGGTCAGACGGCCTGGAAGGAAACAAAATAAAATCAAGAAGATAATAAAGTGTTGTTTATGTTTGTACAGAACTTAAAGTTAAAATATAATTTCTATCATATCATAAGTGTATCATAAATGTGCACCTTATGAGAGATCCTTTTGTAAACATTCTTACTTGTGGGAAAAAAAAAATCATAAAAAAAAGCTTTAGTAATTGATATATATATATATATTCCTTGTCTAGAATAATATGTTAGCTTTATTGCTAATAATAATATGTAGCATTGTAAATAATACCTATTTCAGCCATATTTAGAATAAAATGAAAAAAGAGACTGAATTATGTTATTGTTGTTGTTATTATATAATTAAGCGCATATGCTTATAATCTGAAGTACAACATACAAAAAGAGTAATATGTACCCAAACATTATGACAATTGTTATGTTAGTGCTTTTCTTTGTGGCCAACAATAAATTCTATTGAATCTGTTGTAATACATACATATTTATAATTTATATTAATATTTTATTAATATCACTACTACTACTAATATAAATAATAGTTTATTTGTTAATGTAATTACAATCACTGAGATTATTAACTAGGGTGACACTTAAATTACAGTGTCCTTGTTACACATTTACTGTGGTAATAACAGTAAATTATGCATGACACGTACAACTAATCCTAAATACATGCTGTTAATTATATTATTCAGCGCTTAAATATACTGTAATAAGGACATTAAACAGTGTAACCACTAATGATTTATAGCTTGAACAATCACAATGAATATTAATATTAATGCAAATCAAAAAGCATACTCCTGTTTTATCCTCTGATGAATTCCATTATCAGCATGGCAGGATGCACACAGCTCATGCTACCATCATGCTATGATGTAATTCTCGTGCAATACGTGATGCTCATAACGTGTCACTAATGCAGCGCACGCTTTTCCATGCAAAACATATTTAACATTGACAAGAGTGTCATATGTTTTAATGAAGCCAAACTATGAAATATTCTAACTCTAATAAACTATAACTCTAATTTCATCTTTTGTGCTGTTGGTGTTGACGTAATGTCTGCTCTTGCACGTATCGCGTGAGCTTCTGACCGATAGAGGGAGTCGTTTGCCTTACAAATAACTTTTTACAACCTTTTGTTACCAGCAGTCTAGTTATTGCCTTTGTATGGACTTTTTTTTTTTCAAAATAAGGACAGTGTTTTAGTACACATGCACTTAGTTTACGTTCTAAATTTGAAATAAATAATAATAAAGAATAAAATGGCTGCAGGCTTTTTAGAGGGTGTTTGTTCATTTCTTTTGCTGGTCAGCCTGGGAAAAAAAGTTAAAAACCAGCCTATGCTGGTTGGGTGATCTTATCTGGATTAAGCTGGTTTCCTGGTCTAACCACTTAAAAAGTGTTAAAAACTTCAAAAATCTAAAACCAGTCTGCAAACCAGCTATGACCAGGCTAAAAGACCAGCAAAAACCATCTAAACATCTTCTGGTCTCGGTTTCGGCTACATTATTTTTAATTCAATGCAGCTTCATTATTATTGTTATTATTTTAAAATATTTTGTATATAACACGTTCATATCGTGAGCACAAAAACGTTTTGTTAAAACGTTTCTAAGACCATCAGGTTGTGAGAAGAAAAATCCTAAAAATGAATTCCAGAAAAGCTTTTAAATAATCCCCTTACTTGGTTACATTATAATGCGCGCAGATAGCATTACTGTACATAACTGTAAATAAGCTTGCCTGTGTGATTTCTGCGTGGCTGAGAGAGATTTAAATTAGGCTCCTCCCTCATGCACAGTGGGTGGGGCTTTATATACCTAAACAGATGGGATCCGAGCTTTGTCTCCAGGCTGTCAGTGTTATTCTCGACAGGCGCCGTGAACGACTCGCATCGTGTTTCTTTTCATCTCCGTTCAACAACGAGCATCAAGCGCTGCATTGACAGCCTCGTGCCACAGACACATCGCTGGGTTTGAGCTGTCATCCTGATGTTGGATCGAGCCGTGTTGCTCGAAAGAGATAGCTAAAACGGAACAATACCGACGGAGCTTGTGTATCGTTGGCAAGTGAATATCAGTTTTCGTGAAGGACTCTGTCACCGCGCCTTTCCAAGCGGAGGACAACAAACGACAGTTCATATAGACGCTTACTGTAAACACCAGCAATGCCGGGGTTTGACTACAAGTTCCTGGAGAAGCCCAAGAGACGCTTTCAGTGTCCTCTGTGTAGCAAAGCGATGAGGGAACCCGTCCAAGTTTCCACATGTGGACACCGATTCTGCGATACCTGCCTGCAGGAATTTCTCAGGTAAGGTACCACATATGACAAACATATACTATGTGTTTTGCAGAAGGAACGAAACGTGGCGACAACAACAACATAGGATACACACATCCAGTATTTAAAGCAGTGCAGGTGGAGGTTCAAAACACCGAATTGCGTTCAAACAGTTTCGTCATTTAACACAAGACAGTCAGTCATCTGCGCTATATTGATATTTTTATATCTGCCCATAGGCCTTCATCTGGCAGCCAATAGGATAGTAGGGATGTTTGTATGCAAATATGTTGCAAATGAAGTTGCTGTAGCGTCAGTAGACAAATACTGATAGAGAGCAGCTACATGTGCAGGCTAAGGAAATGCAAAATTATACTATTTAGAAAAAGAAAGGAGATGTGGGTAAACAGTTTAACGAAATCATAATATCAAAAAATCTACACTTCAGCAGTAGTTATTTGAAATTTTTTTTTTTGTTCTACCATTTTAGCGGAGCTATGTACCAACATTACTGTCATTAACACAAAGTACACTGACAAAAATACTAACTTAAAATGGTAATATATATTAACTGGTTTTATTCAAGTCAAAAAGCTTTATTTAACATCACTGAATTAAATAGGTTCATTTATACCAAGAAACTCATTTCTGGGGTTAAATCAATAAAAGGTCACAGGTTACCAAATGTACTTGTGGAGAATGTAAATATTTTGCTTCAGTACATGCAGTTGTGGCGTGCCTTCATAAATGCGGGAGAAAAATATTTTCAGACCTGTGTGTGTGTGTGTGTATTCAGGCAGTAGAGCCTCTCAGCTCTGGCCCTGTCTGTCATTTTGACCTGAGGCACTACAAGGCTCTTTGAGGGGGGCAGCCTCATGTGGGATTAGGAAGCAAATCCTTTATTGGAATCGGTGCTGGACGACTGGCGGATCGTTTGCTCAGCACTAATTTGTGTTATTTGTCATTTGTTTGCTAGGTCATGTAGGAACGGCATAGCAATGCATAGAACAGAGATGCTCAAATTGAATAAGTCATATGAACAAAAATCTTTAAGAATGCAGGCCTGCAAAAACTCTTCAGGTAGCAGTTCTGCCAAACAGTGTAATGTGTATTGTCTGCGTTGTGAATTATGTATCAGTGTATTAGCTTTTATTTTCATCTAACAAGTGCATTTACAATGTCAACCACAAATTGGTTTATAAACTGAAAGAGTGAATCCTATCAGCTATGAAACATAGTGAACGATTATAAAACAGGAGTGCACTTCATTGCTAGGTGTGTAATGCAAGTATCATCCAGCCATTTGATGAGAAGTTGCTTGGAGAGTGACATGATGACAGTGTAAACATGAAGCACTGTTTTTAGAACTGAATGATTGACAACTGAAATGCACATTGTGGTCAGTGTGACATTTTGACATTAGTCATGCATAAAAAAACAAATCAAGGAAATTTTTTTTTAAAAAAAGCTACAGTACTGTACTGTAAAGTCTGTACAATTTTTAAATGTATTTAAGTGACTTTTGCTAACCAAGGCTGCATTTATTAGATTAAAAATAGAGTAAAACATGTAATATAGTGAAATATTATTATAATTTAAAATAACTGTTTTTTATTTTAATGTATATAGGATGTAATTCATTCCTGTGAGGGCAAAGCTGAATTTTCAGCATTATTACTCCAGTCTTCATTGTCACGCGATCCTTCAGAAATCATTATAACATGCTGATTTGTTGTTCAAGAAACATTTATTGTTGTTATTATTATTATTATTATTATAAGTGTTTAAAACATTTGTGCTGATTAATATTTTTGTAAAAAAATAAATAAATAAAAACTACAAATAAAACAAGCTTTATTCTTTGAAATGTAAATCTTTGGCAACATTATAATGCCCTTGCTGAATATAAATATTAATTTGAAAAAAACAAAAAAACTTTTAAACTGTAATATATATTTTTAGGTAAGTTAACTAGCATGCTCACGTGAGTCAGATTTGGCCTGCGGGTTGCTGGTTGAATAGGATGTTACACATTACACATTGTCAGGCATTAGTTCAAACAGATCAAATTATGCCTTCTTAAATGCTGCATGCTAATAGAATATCTCTATATATTTATATTTAGAACATTGACAGATTTTTTTACCATGCTTAATAATAACATGATACACTGATATCCGGACACAGCAAGAAACATGAGAGCGTGAATTGATTTTTCTTTTTGAACATACATGATCAGTTCAACACCGAACAAGACCATCAAAGGCTCAATGTGAGTTACAGATGGGGCAAAGATCTTATCTTGTTTTCCCACATATTCAAACAGGTTTTGTTTCTTTCCTGGCTGCATGTTGTGGAATATAAACAAGACTTGTGCTGATGCTCTGCTGAAAGATAAAAGGTCACAGGTTTTGTGAATGCGATGTCCACTATAGTCTCTCAGAGAAACACTAAATTATCATGTACGTTTTTGGATGGAGGGAGGAAAAAGGAAGCACATGATGCGTTATGCCTAGGGCTCTGTGTGTTTATGTTTGTTCTATTCTCAGTAAAACCTCTTTCTTCTCACGCCTACATAGGAGAAAGATTCAAGAATGTGAAGCTTTGCTCAGTTTTGTATTCACAAAAAAGAAATTGCTTGAGATACAAATAAAAGACGTGCCGTGGAAGACTATATGAAAGCATACAATGCTTATGAATCATCAGGTCATTAGTGTGTCACTGGGAAGAAAGCCAATCTTTATAAGTAACTTTTTCTTTACCAACTTTTGTCACCAGCTAATGAGTGACTTTTTAACACTAGTTAAAACTACGCCTATTTAGAGTTTACTGTGTCTATTTTACATAAACCAGACTTCCCACACAATTGGCAAATTGCATTTTTAAACTTTTCCCTTATTTGCTGTTATTCATGTAAGTATTTTTAAAAAGGATTTTAAATAGACTAGTTGCACACATTTTATAGAATATTCATTTGTGTCTTTTCCTTGACTTTGTAGAATCATTCAGATGGTTTTTGTGAACTGATTCAACAGATTCAATAAAAAGATCCACTGATGGGCCTTAGCAAACTTTCTAGAGGTCCTCAAATTGACTTAATAATAGATCAAACAAGCTTTGAAATTAGCCAAAATGACTGAAAACCAAGGTATTTTGTATTTTTTTAAATTTTGTTTTATTCTTTGAAGGATATATCTTGTAAAAATTGGATTTTAAGACCTGGAAAGGCCAAAACGATGATAATCACTAGAAATTAGGTGCCCCCAACTAAGCAAGCCAGAGGTGACAGCGGCAAGGAACCAAAACCCCATCCATGAGAGAATGGAGAAGAAAAAACCTTGGGAGAAACCAGGCTTAGTTTGGGCCAGTTCTCCTCTGGCCGGGCGCCCAGCACCTGATCTCCAGTCCAATATTAAGCACATGTCAATTTTATAAAAAAAAATGTAAATACCTTTTTTACTTTTTTATAAAATCTTGTTGTAGTTATGCCAAAAAGTAAAATATTTTATCAAAAAGAAATTTGTATCAAGCACAAACGGCTGGAAACGTTACCCATTCTTGGAATATTGTTGTGAACAATGGTGGGCCTTGGAGTCAAAAAGGTTGAAAACCACTGATCTGAATGTTATATTAACCATAATCTTTAGATCATGGTTTACATGTAGTGTGACAATCAGAATCAGAAACTCACGTTCCAGCGTGTTAAGATAAGCATGTGCTCTGTTGGCATTGCGTGATAAGTGTGCATTCTCTTCTTAATTGTTGTGTACAGTACACATTCATAGTTATTCCATCCGTTATTGCAGTCAGCCTCTGATCCGTTCAGACCTGCCGTCTCATTGGGAAATATTGCCATATGTGTGAGGATTTACATGGGTTATGCTCTTGCACAACTATGAATCACCATCTGCTGCGTTTTAACCATTATTAGAAAAGGGCCTCCAGCTACTTCAGGTTGAGTCTCACGCTACATGCACACCTATAGACTTGCCTTGTAAAGTCAGTTTCAGATTCAACCCTGAATCATCTCAATCAAACTCCGACTTTGACTTTGCTCCCATGTTGGTTTATTTGTGTTGTAAATCTAGCGTGTTTCCGCTGAAGGAGGAATGCATAAGGCTGTTATCTCAGAAGGGCTAATCAGAGCCAGAAGGGTCATGAGGGGCTGACCCTCAGGCCTTATCACTCAAGCAATCAGCTCGAGTCACATGTCCGTGACACTAATGCAGAATAGATGAACCTTGAACTGAGGACATTTGGTTCACCGCCATCACACAAAAGAGGTTCTCATAACCCTTTATGTCATTAAGCAATGGTTTAGACCAGTTAGACAAGTTGAGTCAAATAAACTCTTGGATGTTTTCATGTGCTTTGTGAGGTAGCGGTTACTGTTTTGTAGTCTATTATTCAAGCTTTAGCTTTGTTTGCTTAGTGTCTGAATGTCTTGTGTACATATTCTGTTAATAATGCACATTATGTGTGTTCCAATTCAAATACTTATGCACTTCCATGCCATTTTTACTATAAATAAATAGTACAAGTAGTGTTTTCCAGGGTAATAGGATTTTGGTTTGTGATTTTTTTCACCCAAAAATCAAAATTCTGTAATTAATTACTCAAATTTATGTAATTCCAAACAGACCTTTGTTCATCTTCGGAACACAAATTAATTGAATACAGTTTCTCCCATAGTTCAACCATAACTTTAGAAAGCTATGAGAATACTTTTTATGCGCAAAGAAAACTAAAATAACTTTATCCAACAATTTTTTTTCCTCCAAGTACCATCCTCCGCCATTATTGAGACTACCACCAAACAAAATCCATTTTTTTTTGTGCACAAAAAGTATTTTCATAGCTTCATAAAAATAACGGTCGAGTTGAAAGCGCCTCTTTTATAAGTAATGTGAATTCAGATGCACTACTTGTCTCACAAACTGTACTGTATAGGTAGGAATTAATCATATTTGGCCACAGCGAATGTATCTTAAGAGACAGCATGATGTTTCTACCTTTTGGAACAGTATATGGTGCTTAACATGGTCGGTAGCTCACAGGTCTTGAAACAAAGCATTTGACAAGCTTAAAATGATGTTTTCTAACTAATATTTGCTGCTCATGTCAATCCACTACTTACTAATTTTCAAAAGATAACAAAAAGGGCATATTCTGAGATTTAAAAACAGAAAGGCCACTATTCAGAATAGGGATTAACCTTTATCCCATCGATATTGAGGTTTTAACTCCCGCGATTACCTAACCTCAGGAGTCTGAGGTTTTTTCCCCCGCCTCTGACATTT
>JAUCMR010000032.1:6579470-6600991 GCA_032357425.1 Enteromius argenteus
TATATATAAAACATTTCCCCTTGAACTCTCATCAGTTGTCCATTCCTTATTCCTTTTAACTAATTTTATACCAGAAATCATGTAGAATAGTTTTGCATTATTATTCATTTTATTTACATTCCAGTCAATATAATAATTTCTATGGCAAATAATGGGAAAATAAATGTGAATACAGTAAAAAACAAATGTCCATAAAATGTTTTCTGAAACTGAAATGAACAGAAAAAAAGTGTACATACATATTTAACTAATTTTATACCAGATATCATGTGGAATAATTTAGCATTATTATTAATTTGATTTGAATTGCCATTAATATAAAAATTTATATGGGAAATTAAATGACGCTTTACAGCGAATTTCAGGAGGATCACTCACGAACGATAGCAGCTGCTTCCAATCTCCTCATTACTAATTACCTCACCGAACTCTTCTCCACCGCCTTAAAAACCGCTCACTTCCTCTCCTTAGTATCTGCGTTTTTGTCTTCCACCGCCTTCCCCTTTCCGCCACCTGAGCCAGGGCCAGATCTAATATCTTCCCGCGTTCTCCACTTCCTTCAGGGGCTCGCGGGGACCAGGCTGGGCTCCAAGCACCTGTTAACCCTAGCCTCCTAGGGGTAAACCTCCTAGGGCTCGGGGCCGCCGGGCTCCCTGCCTGTCCCCCGGACAGTCCGCCAAACAAGCTATTTATTCATTTATCGCCGAGGAAGTGGGAACTAGTGAAATGTGAATAAAGTAAAAAAATAAATAAAAAAATGTCCATGAAGTCGATAAAATGTTTTCTGAAACGGAAATGAACAGAAAAATTAAGATCTAAAATTATTTTAAAAAATGTGTGTATATAGATATATATATATATATACAAATTTTATATCAGAAATCATGCAATATCATTTAGCATTATTATTATTTTAGTTATTGAAATTAACAGTAATTTACATGGCAAATAGCACAATGGGACATCAAATGTGTGTCAAGTAAAGAAATAAAGTGTCTATGAAGTTCCTGAACTAAAAGAACAGAAACAAAATGT
Organism: Enteromius argenteus; assembly: GCA_032357425.1. NCBI lineage: Eukaryota > Metazoa > Chordata > Actinopteri > Cypriniformes > Cyprinidae > Enteromius > Enteromius argenteus. Next base: position 6,580,506 of record JAUCMR010000032.1, read on the forward strand.
ACATACACACACACACACTCACTCACACACCTGGTTGAGAATCACTGAAGTATGGCAAAAATGTGTTGAGTTTATAAAAGCATTTTAAAATGATTAAGGGTTAATCTCTTCATGAAGGTGTTAAATATTAATACAGTAGCCTCCTCCTCCTCACAAAATATTTCAGTCAAGCAGTTAGACTCTGCGGTCCAGCTAATCTGCACCATGCCACATTAAAGAAGGAATTTCACCAAATCTTTAATTAAAGTATTGGCTAATTTTTCATCTTGCTCTTTAGTTAATTAATCAGGTTGAGCTGGGAAAAATGCCATAAGTGTCGGCGTTCATTAAAGAGCCATTTTTCTCATGTGCTGCCCTAGAGAGTGAGATTATGAAACCACAGAGTGCTTCGCAGATGATGAGCATACCTTCAATTTAACAACACTGATTTTAAAGCTACTATAAATCTGTGTTTTTGTTTGTTTGTTTGTTTTTAATCTGGTTGGACAAGACCTAAAATAGTTTGCAAGAAATACAATGCAACTTATATAATCATACATAATTGTACAGAAAATGAAAAACTGTTTAATCAAACTTAACTTTTTTTGGCTTAAATTCCCAACATCAATTCTAACATCTGAGTCATCTTCTCCTGCAGTGTGTTTGACAGGCTTCTGTAAGAGCACATGCACAAAGTTAAACCTGTTCTGTGTTGGAAGGAGCTTTAGCGGACTAATCCGTTGAAGCTGTGATTTGCATGAAGTCGGTGGGATAACTCTACTCATCCTAGAAAGCCTGGAGTACCGCAGGAGCGTCTGATGCTCATGAGGCCGAACACACAGTTATTGCACAAACAGTCATGACAGCCGCCCACAGATTACCCATCCACCTCTGCAGGGCTGCTGTTCAGTACCTGTCTTTGCCTGTTTGAGGTTGGGTTCACCCTGCGACTTATGTCTCATACTCTGTCAAAAGTATAGTACAGAAGTTTGGGGTCAGTTTCTAATTTTGAAAGAAATTAATGCTAATGGATTCATTAAATTGATCGACAGTAAAGACATTTATAATGTTACGTAAGATTATCTTTCATTTATCTATCAATTATCTATCTTTATCAAAGTTTACTGAGAAAAAAAATGCATATAGTTTCCACAAAAAAACTTTTATGATTCAGCATATTAGAATGATTTTTAAAGGATCATGTGACCCTGAAGATTGGAGTAATGATGCAGTATTGATTCAGTATTACATCACAGGATTCATTTAAAAAGTATTAATAATTAAATTTTATACATTTAATTAATTCATTTATAATTTATAAATCTAAAATATAATACAAACAATATAAAAATATAATACTTTAATAAAATATATTAAAATAGGACAATGTTGTTTTAAATTGTGATAACATTTCACAATATATTAGTTTTACTGTATTTTTAATTAAATAAATGCAGGTTTGGTGGATATAAGATTGAAATGAAATTTATGGCGGTACATTTAAGATGAAAATTCAGTTTATGCATCTTAGGACAATAATATCACCACTTACAAGACAGCTGACGCAAAAGTAATTAATAGAACAGAATGCCGTTTTTTATTATTATTTATTATTACAATATTGCTCTTTAGATGATTCCATGAAGAATTTATATGCAATATTAGTTGCACACAACTGTGCTATTTTGACACACCATGAATATAATATCTGTATTAAAATAAAGTATTTAGTTACAACTTGCGTGTAATAGTATATCCATTTTTTTTTTATATTTTATTATTACAATATTGCTTTTTAGATGTTTCCATGCAGAATTTCTATGCAATATTCCAAAATGCATATAAAAATATGTGGATTTGGAACCCATTATTAACAGTGACAGCCGATCAGCATGAGTTTGTTTCTTTCTTGTTATTGTCGAATCAACACAATAACAAGTGGAAGTGCAGTCACTGATCCGCCGCTTGATAAAGTTGGATACTGCAGTCAAGAAGGGATGTCAACTAGCAGCCAAGCATGCTTATACTGAAGTCTCGCCTGCTTACACGTGATGTTGTATTTTTAGTTCTTTATGTAATTTGTTGGGGTTTTTTTTATCTACAAATCTTCCATAAATTCTGAGCCATCATGTGTAAGGCAGGATGGCACAGTTGGGAGAGTTATTGTGGTGTGCCAGAAAATCTGTCAGTGAAAATGAGTTTGAGTGTGTGTAGTTGGGAGGGTGAGGGGAATGGCTCCATATGGGACTACATGGGGTGCGAACAGCCACGTCTGCAGTGCTGTGTAACACTGTAGATCTGTGTGTGTATGTAAATCCTGCAGGCAGGGGATTTAGGCTGATTGGATGGAGGAGCGCCTCATCCTTCATCTACTTTATGGATGAAGGGAAGATGCAATAGCCTCTGGATCTAACGTACACACACACACACACACAGACGCACGTGCACACGCTCGTTTCACAGGGCTCTAGTTAAGGTCATCCATCACAGTGCAAGCAGCGTATTTGTGTTTTTGACAAAGCATTTATCTTTTTTCAGTCTTTCCAAATACATTTTTTCACAGCTTTGCATCATTTATTTTCCTTAGAAAAACAATATAAAAGCATTAACTTGCAACTGACTTAATCCATTTTAAATTTGCATTAAATTTAAGATATTCAGATACTCATCTTTCTATACTGTATACTTAATGCTGATAATTGATGATTTTATATTATATTTAATTTTAAAGAGATGTTTGTGTACGTTTCTTATTGATTATGGCTTATGATCAACTGACAGTAAAAAGCATTAGAACCAGCTCTATGTCTTGAATTTAATGTTTTTAGAGGTAATTCAAATATGTGAATTCATCACAGTTTTTGTGGGAGTATTTGGGTCATTACATAATTTGCATATTTTTTTAATAAGCAAATCCGGCACTAAATTAATTGAAACAATTCATAATTTGTAAATTTCCCCCACCGTGTCAGTATTGTACATTTAAGATGTATCTACCTAAAACAAATATTATAACTATTATTATTTAGCATTTTAGTTTCTGTTGCTGAGCAACAGTTAATTGTGATTAATTGCATCCAAAATAAAAGTTTTTGTTTAAAACGTAATATATGTGTGTGTACTATGCATATTTATTATGTACAAAGACACACACATACAGTATATATTTTACAAATATTTACATGTATATATTAATATTCAAATAATTGTATGTTATATATAAATATATTTAATACATAAACACACACACATATGCATGTATATATTTAAGAAAATGTTATATCTACACAAAAATATACACAGAACACACACACACACACATTATGTACACAAAAACTTTTATTTTGGATGTGATTAATCACAATTAATCATTCCCCAGCACTCGTTTCTATGCAGAATTCCTATGCGATATCCTAAAATCTGTCGTGGGTTTGAGTCCCAGGTCCGGCAGGGATTGTGGGTGGGGGGAATGAATAACCTTCAATAGTCGTAATTTGCATTTTGGTTTCTGTGCAGAATTTCTATGTGATATCCCAATATTTGTCTAAAAATATGTGTTTGTGGAACATTATTGTTGACAAGTGTCAGTATTAACTCAAATTGTCTGTCAGAATCACAGTTTTAATGTGAACATTTGAAAAAAAATATTGTGAAATGTTTTGGAAAAAAAACTCATTGTTGCACAATTTGCACAAGTTACATGATTATTACATCTTTTTGTCAATCATTGCTCTTTTCTGAGTACCCAAGTACTTACACCCAATCAACAGAGTGGGAGAAGCCACAGGCGTATACTGTGTCTGAGTTAATAAGTGAACGTTTAAATCCAGAATCCATCTGTCCTGTCCTTGAGTGGTTAATATACGAGTTTGTTTGAAGAGAGGGGACAACGTTGATTAATGTGTCCTTGGTGTAATGGTTTGTTATAGATCTATCCTGACCCTGAGCTGGAGCAGCAGATACTGGCGTTGCCCATCCGCTGTATTCACAGTGAAGAGGGCTGCCGCTGGACCGGCCAGATGAAACAGCTGCAGGTAATGATGCTATATTGTTTTTCTGATTTTTTTAAAAAAATAGTAGTCTCCCAACATAGCTGTAGATGTAGCAGTATTCTCTGCTTACTTAAATGGTAGTCTCTCTATATGATGTTTTTGAATGTTTTGTAGTTGTATTAAAGTAATAGATATAAAACCTTATTTACTTACTTACTTCTGTTGAGCACACAAAAAAAGATATTTTAAAGAATGTTGGTAACCAAACAGTTGATGGTAGCCATCGACTTGGAATGGAAAAAAATACTATTGAAGTCAATGGGTACTGCCAACTGTTTTGGATGAACTAGGTATATTTGGTCTATAAATGGGAATTATGTCACTGTAAATATATACCACAAAACATACTCGTCTGTTTCTTTCCCAGAGCCACTTCTCAACCTGCGCCTTCAATGTGATTCCCTGTCCTAACCGCTGCTCGGTCAAGCTGACCCGCAGAGACCTGCCCGAGCATCTGCAGCACGACTGTCCCAAACGCAAGGTCAAGTGCGAGTTCTGTGGGAGCGAGTTCACAGGAGAGGCATATGAGGTACTGTGATCAAATCATGTCCAAAACAGTTATTATAGAGCACTTCAGGAATGAGGAATGAGAAACCACAAAACGAGTTAGCATTGAAGTCAATGGGTTTTTGGTTAAACGCTGACACAAGGTGTGTTCAACACAAGCTCAAGGATTTTCATGTTTTATTCTACGACATAAAGTACTATAATGTTTTACGACCGTAAAATTAATGTATTAATACCCTAAATGTGATTATTTTAAGCTTTTCCCTGTTGAAGAAAACAGCATATGCTGGTTAGGGATGTTTTCAAGCTGGGAGGCTGGTTTGAGTTGGTTTATGCTGGTCCTTTGCTGGTTTAAGGTGGTCATGTGCTGGTCCTAAGCTGGTCGACCAGCTTAAGGCCATATATGAACAGCTTAAACCAGCTAAGGACTAGTATAAACCAGCTAAGGACCAGCTTAAACCAGCAAAGGACCAGCTTAAACCAACTAAAACCAACATCCCAGCTTCAAAACATATCTAACCAGCATATTTTGTTTTTTTTCAACAGGGTTACGTGTCTTGAAAAAGACAGTTGCTACCATGCTAACATGCTAAGTGTTAAATGGGACTGGTTGTCAATTTTTCTGAAACTTAACAACTGTAAGTTTGTTGAAAAGGCTGAGTGCTGCCAGTGGAAAAATCTAACTGACTTTTTGTTGACGGAACCTGTTAACTTCATCTCTGCAGCCCTCATTAGCATATTAGCAAAGATGCATTAGCTTTCTTATTTGATTATTGTCAGTTTGTGCTCTATAAAAAATATTGCTGCATGAAAAGAGAGGCCTGTGTGCTTCTCAACGTTTTGTAATACTGAAATGTGTGAAGTTATTATTAGCAAATTGGCAACTTCATCTTGTAGTAGCACAAGAACTGCGGTTGTTTGCTAATATAGTGGCACTCCTATATTTACAATGCAAACTAATACTAATACAAACTTCACAATGTATAAAAGAGATGATTAAGCCTTTTTATTGGAATCTTTTTGTTGTGTTTTGTGGGTAGGTTGTGAAATTGCACTAAATTGTTGCAGTTTATGATTGGAACCACTTTATTTGCCGTTTACTGCTTTTTAACAAGTGGTGTTTTTGCATCATGAAAGTGCTTGCAAGGCAGATATGATATTACACAAACATTCTAGTAAAAGCTAGAATAAAGTACATGACTTTGCCCTAATTTCAGTGTGGACGAGTTGATGCTTGTTACCAAAAGTCAGAGCCAGTCTGCAGATTTTGGTCAGTCTGAGTTGATAGATTTAATAGATATTCACACAGAAGGCCTATATAGTAAGTAGTAAACAGTTCTTAAAATAATTTTTCTTAGTGTGAAGAACTTTTTCCACTGTGCATAACCTTTTGCACAATGAAGAGTTTCTATGAAAGCTCTACAGTTCTATAGCTCTACACTGTAAAGGCTGTGTCAGGATGATGGCTGATGATTCAGTAGACCAAAAAAAAAAAAAAAAGATCTGGAGAGTCACAACAGCAGCAAAGAAGATCTGATGCTGCCAGTTCAATTATGCAGAACCTAAACTAGCCTAAAACATGTTCTTTTCTTGCTTTGCATGCAGTCGTTTATCTTCAGGAAATGCAAATGTAGTTTCTTTTCTTCTTCTGACTTCTTCATCTCCTTTCACGTTCCTCAGAACCACCAGGGCATCTGTCCGCAGGAGAGCGTGTACTGCGAGAACAAGTGTGGAGCGAGAATGATGAGGAGACTATTATCCCAGCACACCATGACAGAATGCCCCAAACGCACACAGCCCTGCAAGTACTGCGGCAAAGAGTTTGTCTACGACACCATTCAGGTGAAGGACACCTCTGCACCCAAATCACTTAGTGCTCTGACTTAGGCCCCGTTTACACTACTGTGTTTTCATTTTACAACGCATCATTTTTGGTACTGTTAAGCCTATTATTTACAGTACTCCGGCATTTTCCACCCTTGAAAGCAAGACTTTTGAAAATGCTGCACACTCTTTTAAAACTCTGGTATTGCGTTTCAGCCCCGTTTACACTAGTGTGTTTTCATTTTAAAAAAGCATTTTAGAATGAAAACGGTCCCTGTTTACACTGGCGTTTCAGAAATGATCTCAGTGTATACTACACAGCCTAAACACATGTCACATGACCAGAGTAGAATACACGATAGGTATAACCATAGCTAAAGTTATGCAAAATGAGCGGCCCAATGGGGCATCTATATTTGTCTATGCGCGTAGCTGCCCACATTCTCTCTGCACATTCTTGACGACTGTGTATACAATAATCTCATGCTCATTGTGGTACCATAGATATGAGGTAGAAGTAAATGTGTCCGCTATCTAAATAATAGAGAACCTACCTATACATATCTATGGTTGTACATGCATGAATGGTCATGTGACATGCACTAGTGTAAACAGGGCTTTAGGCTGTGACTACCTTCAGCTGTGGCCCTGCATCTGTACCACCGAAAAAATGGATGCAAATAGTGTTTGTTTGTTGATTTTTCTATGCGCCCATCCAGCACCGGGTGTGAATGGAACAGTAGCCACTCAGTGGTGAATTAAAGGGGTTTTGAGGCAGCACAGGGTGGAATGGCAGTGGGCCTGTGACTACATAAACGTTGGCTTTCATAGTAGATTCTTGGTTTTGTGCCAGCCACAGCTTGGACTGGCCAAGCTTCTCTTTATAACACCTGTGTTTACACACAAAACACTGTTTTCAGCTGCCTGGCTAATGCATTCACTAGTCTTTGGAATGGACGCAGTGTATTACATCTGTCACGGAACCAAATAAGAACCTAATCTGAAGTGCTCTGCGAGGGAGACTAGACTTGTTGATTTCAGTGGATTCTGATGTTAGCATTTCACTAAACTAATGCATAGCACACTGATATTTTTTCTAAATAACCTAAACCGCACTGAATAAGTACTGCAAGATTATTTGAATGTGAACCACGATGGCTATGTGCCTTAGTGCCATTATTTGATCTCAAAGTTTATATTTTATTAAATAAATATATACATGGAGTGTGTTTCTGAGCTAGGCACTATGTTTATTTACATGCAAGCAGTTCTTGATCTGGTGTTTTCAGTGTTTCAGAGCAGCTTGGTTAACAGTCAGTACCGCTCCGCATACATTCTTTGAATCTACTGCAAGTTTGAGTCACTTATTACATGCATTTGGAAATGTAACGATCATCTTTGCAAACTTAATGAAAAGAAGTGCTTATAAACCACTATTATTTGTTTATTTATTTTTGATCAAATAAAAGCGCAATGGTTTACAATTTGAAAATGCAGAAATTAAGAGAGTCATAAGCATTAGTATTGTTATTTATGGTTTTACTGTAAATTAAAATAATAATAATAATAACTATTATAAATATTTTACCCCAAATTGTGCAGCCTCAACACTCAACTAAATTGTCAATAATAATAATAATAAGTCAATAATCTGCGTATTTTTGTTTATAATTATTAATTTGTTTATTATTAATTAATTTGTAAAAATGTGCATAATGCATTTCTGGGGATACTGTTTGTATCTACACTGTAGGAAACAAGGGATCTTAAGAGGTAGCATAATTAAGTGGCCTACCTTTTTGAGTATGCTTCTGGTTGCAAACGCCTATGATACCTTAAAATACTGCCGCCGTAGGCACCCGTAGGTTAAAAATCAAAAACTGGTTTAATTTCCTCATATGGAGGAGGATTCATGCTTTTTAATGCGTCATTTCCTACTTTATGACTAATATTTGACCTACGCTTTAATCCAAAGCCTAAATATTTATCACTGTGTGTTTCTTAGGAACTGAACCCATGACTTTGGCTTTGCTAGTGTCACACTCCAGCAGTTGAGCTACAGGAACATGAGCGCAGCGACTCTTATAGATGATCTCATGATGATTTCATGAATCCATGCATATTTTAGTTCTCACGCCTCAGTACTCAAGCTGTTATTTCTCAAAAAAATCACAGCACAACCTACAGATTCACGTCAATGCTGACTGTTGCCTTTCATCCCTTAGAACCACCAGTACCACTGCCCTCGCTTTCCCGTGCAGTGTCCTAATCAGTGCGGCACCCCGAACATCGCACGTGAGGATCTGGCCAACCACGTGAAGGAGAGCTGTGGCAGCGCACTGGTTCTGTGTCCTTTCAAGGAGGCCGGCTGCAAACACAGAGTGAGTCATGCGCTGTAACTTCATCAAGTTCCTGTGCTGCCCGATGCAGTTTTCCTTCCTCCTCACCTTAGGATTTGAAAAATTCTGTGTCTGTAAAAACTTTCTTTGAGGCTTATAGTAGAAGACTCTTTTTAAGGATGGGATGTCTGCTGTGAGATTTAATTCTTGCTAAATTTTGAGATCAAATAAGTTTTATGCATTTTGCAGGCAGCACTGCCAACAACTATGTGACATTTTTCCGATCTCCACTACTTAAAAATAAAATAAATGATTAATATGTTATTTAAAACAAAAAGAAAACTATAAATAAGTCAGTAAATGTAAATGTCAGTAAATAAGTCAGTAAATGAACAAATTTAAACCACATCTAAAATTGTTATATACTGTCAATACTTGATTGATTTATTGACATAAATCTTTTAATTTCTTAGTTAAAAAAGTAAATGGAATAGTAAAATAATAAATAAATCACGTTATATATAATATATATATATATATATATATATATATATACACACACACACACATACACACACACACATACATACGTATATAAGAATGTATAAGTATGTATTTCAAATACACTGTTCAACTGTTCATATAAGTCAAATTTTTTAAAATGTAGTTAAATGTAACCGCAAAATAATTTATAAATTACAATTATAAAAACTGTAAAAGATTAATGAATCAACTTTTCAAATTCACAAATAAACAAACATGTTTAAAATTGTTTATTTAATAATCAGAAAGTATTTTGCAAATCCTTTATATTTTGAAATATTGCATTTAAAATAATTTATCAATTTATTTGTTACGTTTGGCTACATTTTATTGTTTGACTAATTAAATATAGTTTTAAATATGTCAATTTATTTATTATTAAATTACTTACAATAAAAAAGTTTTAAGAGTTTTAAATGTCTGTTGATGTGTCAGTTTAAAAAATGATTTATTTACGTTTATATTTTTGAATTTTTACACTAATACATTGAATCATATTGATTTGTGTCAAATAAAATATGTCTGTAATGATAATCAAGGTCTATAGTTATGCTGATAGCGTTATGCAGATAAATAAAATAAAAACCAGCAAGTGAGTTGACACTGTGCTTCTGTGCTCTGGTTTATAGTGCCCAAAGATGGCAATTGGACGACACCTGGAAGAGAGCACGAAGTCCCACCTGACCATGATGTGTAATCTGGTGGGACGGCAGCGGCAGGAAATCATGGAGCTGAGACGTGAAATGGAGGAGCTGTCTGTGAGTCACGATGGTGTGCTCATCTGGAAACTGACCGACTACTCGCGCAAGTTGCAGGAGGCCAAACTGCGCAACAACCACGAGTTCTTCAGCCCGCCCTTCTACACGCACCGGTATGGCTACAAGCTTCAGGTGTCAGCCTTCCTGAACGGCAATGGCAGTGGTGAAGGCTCGCATCTGTCCATCTACATCCGCGTGCTGCCTGGCGAGTATGACAACCTGCTGGAGTGGCCCTTCTCCTACAAGGTCACCTTCTCCATTCTCGACCAGAGCGACCCATCGCTGTCCAAACCTCAGCATATCACGGAGACCTTCAACCCTGATCCCAACTGGAAGAACTTCCAGAAACCGTGCAGTAGCCGAAACTCGCTGGACGAGAGCACGCTGGGCTTCGGCTACCCCAAGTTCATTTCGCACGAGGAGATCAAGAAGAGGAACTACGTCCGCGACAACTCCATCTTCCTCAAAGCTTCCATAGAAATCCCACAAAAAATCATGGCCTGAGGCCATGCGAGTGACGGTGTGTCTCGACGTACGTCTTTGTGGACCCTTTTTCCTGTCAGAAACTCTGCTGAAAGACTCAGAGCTTGTCTGTCTGGTTATTCAACTGGGACCCGCGTAGAAGTGTTTTCGCAAAGTCATCACTTTTGGATTTGCTTTCTAACACTCTCTTCCTCAATCTACAGCAACGCCTTTGGACATTCAGTAGTGCCTAGAACATTTAATTTAAATGTTATTTTTAAAGCGTGCTTTTACGTTGTCTCTCTCACAGATGTTAAGTAAACGATGGAAGCTGACTGTGAAAGGCTATTCGTGAGCTTTGCACTTTGAGAATGTTTTTGGGAGCTCTCTGGCATTCGGCATACTACAAACTAACCCTCTTTTTACCCTTTTGTGTACCCGCTTTAGCTCAGCATCGGTCCTTGAAAAATAACTTTTTTCCGGTTTAACTCGTTTCACGTAAACTAACGACAACGGCTGTGAACTAAATGTAGCTTAACTCGCTCTAGCGGATCGAGACTTGTTCGGTGCATTGTAGTATTTGATAAGTCAATATTAGGACCGATTCTGAGGTGCTAAAGCTTTTTCGTTACTCTACGATGGAAAACTAAACATTTTTGAAGCTCATGCACTCCGGTTCGGATCGAAAGCCATGCAAGAGGTTGTTTACATTCAGTCTGTGAGGATCTACAACGCGGACCATTTTTTTTTTGTACTGTAATCTGTATTCTTAACCAGCGTGTGAGGGCTTGTTACGTTGCGAAGGATGGACGAGCGAAAGGAACCAAATTTTTTTTATATGTGAAAAATAAATAAATGTGAGCAAACTATTCGTGTCATAAATGGAGGGTGGTTTCGAATGTGAACTCTGGACTCGCATGCTCAGTTGATTCTTTCTGTTCTTTGTCTTACTCTGGCAGATGATGAATAGAAAGGTGCGGGCATTCGCAACGGCCGCCCCAAAGCGCGTCGAGTGTGAGGGCGTCATATTCGAGTGGCGCTGGTAGCCATGGTTGCCTGTTTAGAGCAGCATGTGAACGAGAAGAGAGTTCTTCCATGTGCCTGAGGAAGATGAGCCTTGTGCAATATGGCTGCCATTGCTCCATACAGACTAGTGGAGGACTTTGTCGTTACTTATTATATATTATATGTGAATACTAATAAAAAAAAATGCAAAAGCACATTCTTCTTCACATTTAATCTCGCTACGATACCAGCTAATCTTTTGCAAGGATTTTAAGAAAACCTGGAAAAAGAAAAAACGAAAGACATTTTTTGCTAAGATTCTGTATTTTACAAAGTACTTCAGATGTTTTCTACAACACTTTTTTGGCGACGAGTTTCGGGGGCTGTACGTTGACGTTTTATGGACCCTTTTTATGTTTTATGTGGCATTTGCTCGGTCGTTTTGTTTTTGTCTGGTTTAGATTTGGCATATTATGTCTGTATTATTTCCTCTTGAGAAGTATTTATTTTAAAGCACCATGACATAAGCTTGACAAGAAATGGTGCAGATGTTTTTATATGTTGATTTGATGATTGCTTGTTGAATATCACTTGAAATAAAACAATGTCTACAAGATCTGGTGTCGTCTCTTGCTAAAAGAAAAACTCTTTTTCTGTTGACTGTTGGCCATCTCAAAGTTTACATGGCCCACAGTTGCAAATGTTTACCAATCCCGCAGGAACCGCCCACAAGGCCAGCAACACAAAGCTTTTGTAGAAGAAACAAACCACAGCTGACTGAAGAACAGCATATACTCCAATTTAGTCTCAAATAAGTTCTTGTGAAATGCTACTGTCCATAGAGTAGAATAAAACAAAAAGAAGTGCAGCCAATGTTCCCACGGTTGTGGAAAATTTTAGGGAATTGGGTCTGGAAAAGTAATAAAAGGGAAACTTCTATCGTGAATATACATTTTCTAGTTGCAGTTAGCTTGAAAATATTGCATCAGCTTTTCTATTTGAGTGCAATCTCTATGAAATTAGTTTTTTTTTTTGTTTTTTTTTATGAAAAAAAAGTGATCACAAACGGACAGAAAGGTTATGGAAATGCATTGGTGAAAAGGTGTGTAAACCCTTTAGAGCTACAGTTTGTTTGAAATGTCTAACAATGTCACATCTTTAATTTCATTTATTCTATTTCCAAGCGAGTGCCAAGTCTACACAAGTTTTTTATGGCTTTGTTTTACAACAATAAGTGAAAGGGGGCTGTATCTCATTACTACGCTCACATTGCTGCTCTATGTGCTGATCTCCCCCCGAGATGAAGGGGAGGAAGTGAAGCAGACACGTGCTCAACTTTGAGGTTTTCTCTGGACTCTGTACGGGTGTATGGGAGTTTTTGTGAAAAGAAAGCCTATAAAGGCTTCTCAAGTCCCCCAGAGGAGAAAAGCTGTTTGATTTATTAGTAAGACAGGCCAGCCCTGAAAAATCGTTTGGAAAAACTATGTGTTGAGACTTAAAAGTTTCTTTGAAATTTGTGGAAGGGCGAATCTCACAAAACAAGTCATAAATACATGACACTGGTAAGATTTGTTTGAAGAAATTAATGATTTCATTCTGCAAGAATGCATTTAACACAACAAAAGTTTAAGATAATAATAATGTCTTTACAAGAGATTTATGTTTCAAATAAATGCTGTTCTTTTGAACCTCCTGTTCATCAAACAGCACCAAATCAGCATATCAGTCAAATTTGAGCTCAAAATTGAAAACAAAAATTGCAATTACATATTGCATAAACAAACCAAATTAGCTGCAATTAAAATAAGACCATAATCACCACTGAGAATGATGAGGAACATAAATAAATAAGAATTTGAATCTTAATTATGTAAAATAGTCTTTTCCTTTATTCGAAATGTATAATTTATTGCTATTTTATATATAATATTTTTATGTATTGATTTAAAATATACAATTCGGTAGTGAAATATGACTTGCATTTTTTTTTTTGTAAGAAACTAACTTTTTAAATATTTACAAACAATACATTTGAAATGGATTGCAGACATGAATATTGGTATTTATAATATACAACTTTGTGAAATCATACGTACATATTTCATCACATTATACTAACAGAAAGAGTGGCTTTGAGGGTGTTCTGAGTAAGTTTTTCCGGACGTATCATTTTCCACTGCCGAGCTGAGCAGAGTTATTTAAAGTTAACTGCAAGAGCCCAAAGCTGTACTGATGGCCCCTAAATTTCCTGGCACAGGGAGTTCAAACAGCAGCTCTTCTAGGGCAGAGCTCTGTGAAAATAGTAACGTCTAATTACACATTAGCTCATACATGCTTCCCATTCAGAGTGGAAAAGTCATGTGCAATGCAAAATAAGTCAACAATACAGCCGTCTCTCAAATTCAAGAGCTAAACTCTGTTTGTGATGTGTGTTACCTAGAATGAGTACTGTGGAGAGGTATAGGATGAGACATCTGTGGACTGAGTAGTTAATGAAGGGTATTTTACTGGAAGATACTGAATTTAACAGTTTTCTGTTATAATGGGGTAAACTGGAAAACATGTATGTAACATATAAGATAATAGCAGAGAGTCATTTGCAGTGAGACAGACAGGGCTTAAACTAAGCCAGGATTAGCCCATAGTTCAGGTAGAACATTTTTAAGTAATTTATGAATGAAAAAAAATGAAAATTCTAAATGTTGCCTTGGCGACTTAAGATGAAAATTAAGTTGAGATAAAAATGTCAAAAAACCAATACCGAAATAAAAATTAATAAAAAAAGCACATTACAAAAGAAAAATAAATAATAATAAAGAGATTTTCAAAAAAGATTAAAAATGTATGCTATATTGTGTTGCGTATTTTTGTGACTTTAGAGCCCCTAGTTAAATGCGTCCAATTCACTGTCGCAAATATACCACTGTCATAAGGGAATGCTGTATAAGTGCACTTGTTGCTGTAAAGAAATCGCCTTTTTTGTTCCCGTGGTTGCTAGGGTGTTGTTATGTGGTTGCTAACGTACTCAGAGTGCTTTTCAGCACTTTTCACAAATGGCTATTGCTGTGCCATTTCTAGCGGACTGTTGTTCTGAATTGTTAGATGTTTAATGGGAGATTGACCTGATGGATGACATCCAGTATAATGCGCTCCATTCATCTCGGTAACAGTAATGTTTTTATTGGACATATTGTGTAATATGTAAATTAAGCATATCATTGGAGTTTCATCTGTTTCCAAGAAAACAAAAAAACAACGTGTTTTTAGAAGGGTCTGGGGTTGGCGCTGTCTTTGGATGCTAAAACGCTTTGAAATGAAAGTTCAAAGGATGTTCAAATCAAAGTTGATGTCCTGTAGTGTGACAGTAGCAGGGGGTCAAGAGCTTTCTATTTCAGTTTCCCTTTCTCCATTTCTTTCTCTCCTTTTCTCCTTCACCAAAGGTGCCAGTATTTTAACATGCACGTGAGAGTTTCCACTACCTCACATATAAACACGCTCTGATGGAGGTGTGCTTCTGAACAGAACAGTTCAGCTCTCAGTGACTTTTGATGTCTAACTACCATTTTATAAAGTAGAAATGTAAAACACTTTCAAAATACATTACCAAATGTTACACTAAATGTTGTCCAAAATGGGCTAAAAAAGTTTATTGGACAAACAGTTTTAAATTAGACAATGTTGCTGAGGTTTGAAAGCGCTTCAGCATGAGTAAAGTATGATCTTACTGTAATAGAATTGCTGTTTTGTTTTATTCATGCTGTTGCTGTTTTGTTGTCACAGTTAATTAGTTGTGTGTTGACGTTAAGAGCTCATCTTTTTATGTAATGATGTTTGCTGACTGTTTGTTGTTAAGGCCCATGTGAATCTATTTAAAACTATGCCTCTTAATGTCTTCGCTTTGCAAGTTGTTCTCTAAGCAAAGATTGCATAGCTGAGTTCATGTTAACTATGAGAATGCAGTAATAACAGATGGAAATTATTCTGCACATTGCTAAAAGCAATAGTTTACACAGAAATCAATAAATTTGCTAAAAAATGTATTCACCCTCAGGCAGAGGCATAGCCATCATTTCAGACTTGACGAGGACAGAAATGTATTATTATTATTTATTTATTTATTTAAATTGGCAAGTTTTTATTTTTTTAATTGTTTATATACTACGCTTTTTTTTTTTTTAATCACAGAATAAAGCAAAATTGTTCTATACTGTAATCAATGCAAAGTCAGTTAACACTGCATTATTCATATAATTTTATTTACACATAAACCTATATATTGTGATGATCATGCATGTATTGTCTTTAGATTTCATCAGTCCAAATGTTTCAGAATTTTATTGACCTTAAACAGTGATAGCTGGATGCTTTTATCCATATTCGCGATTTCCTGGCATGTCACAAGTTTACTTCTATGAGTCAAGTTTTGGACTTTCTGAGCAAGAGTGCCCTCCGGCTTTGAGTATCAATGCATGAGAGTGTTTACTGCTCCGTAATGTTCACATCGTTTTGGATATGGATAAAACCTCAGGTCATGCACAGACTATCCTATCCTTATTCACACTGGCTCTAAAATCTCTATGTGTGAACACACTTGCCCAAAAATAGTGTGAGAATTTATGTGAATTTATGATGATTTTGTTTCTTAATTGGAACAGATTTGGAGAAATTTTGCATTACGTCACTTGCTCACCAATGGATCATCTGCAGTGAATGGGTGCCGTCAGAATGAGAGTCCATACAGCTAATAAAAAAAGATCACAAGAATCCACAGGTAAACCACACTACTCTAGTCCATCAATTAACATCTTGTGAAAAGTCCATCCGTCATTGAGGTGTTTTAACTTTAAAGCATTGCTGTGGGCCAAAATATGTTTTTCAATTGATCTGGTCATATTTCTCTTCAAATTTAGACAAGGTGAATTATTCTCTGGACAAAGCAATGTTATGGATAGCAGACTCATATTTCACCTGGAAGCAATGGTTTGAAGTTAAAAATGTCTTAATGATTGATTTGTTCAAGAGCCTTTTGCTTCACAAGACATTTTCACAAGACTTCACAGAATTTTAACAGAACACAGAAAGTTCACTTGGCCTGATATTGTTTGAAAAGACATCACACCGGGTTCATTCTTTAATTTTACTTCAAGTTTATTGCGACTTTAAAGTCAGTTCCCATTTTCAACAGTTTGTTTTTTTATCTACCCAAATCTACCCCCTTTTTTACAGTGCAACGAGCCAACACTATTCACTGTGAGATCAAAAGCAGCATGCATACATTTACATTTGTTACGCACAACATCTTTGATGTAAAAATCCTGACCAAACGAGTAAAACTACAATATCCACTGAGTCCCATGAGCATGACTCACTTTCTCTGTCTCTCTCTCAGATAAGAATAGACATTGATTCGTGATGTTTTATCCGCAAACAACAGCATGATTACGCACTAATGTACAGCGATGCAGCTTTTGTGATGCTGAATTTGCGCACAGGCTTTCTGAGAGCAGACATCATGTCTTTTTCAGGAAGTTTGCGTCAGTCATGCTCTCTGCTCTTTTGTGGAGGGCACTTTATTTGGGTTCGAGAGACAGAATGGCATTATCACAGCCTGCGGGCATGAGTTCCATCCTCACAAAAGCTGAATGCCAGAGATGGGTGAGATGCATCATTGAGCTCTTGTTTTAGATTATAGAATAAATTGAATTGCAGCACTTCAGCACATAATTTCTGAACTCCTCCTCGCTGGAGTGTGTATCCCTGCTACCTATCCTGTAAATGAACTGTAACTCATGGAAAATGAGCCTTTACTGACACATTGATGAATGCATCTTTTCATACTAAAAGTTGAAGTTGTTTCTTCCAAGCCAGGAAACTGTTGGTCAGAAGCTGTGTCAGAAGATTATACGAGGTAGTTTTGCTTTTAGAGTTGGAAATAGTTGTTATGTGAAGATGAGAGATGAAGGATAGGTTGTTTAAAGAAAACTGAAGTCTCAGTTTGAGATTCACAAAAGTATTTTACAACAGGAGGGACTCTAAAGATGTTCTATTCACATGGAATTGTCTATAAAATTGTGCTTTCTTTTTGGGATGAACTAACCCTTTAAGCACTCATTGACTCTTAGTTGAGTAGACCCTAGTAAAAAGGTTATATATTTAAATATATTTATTTCATACTAAGTATAGTTCAAATCTATTAACGTATTTACTGACAGATGACTCGAGACCTACTGATATAATTTTTTTTGAGGTTTTGAGATTTTGAGGTCAGGTCAGTCACAGTTGATGTTTTTTTTTATTGTTTTGAATTGTTATTTATGTTCCTGTTTCATTCTGCGCAGTCAGATTTGACCATCATCATTTGTTCATCAAGGGCCAAGGTCAAGCTCTGAAGCACTCACCCTGGGACTGCGATACGCTGTTGTAACCACATCATAGCTCGACTGCTAAGCTGCACTAATCCTATTACATCCACTTTCATCATAACCAAAACATCTCCATTAGATTTCTCTTTTACAGCACCTTTCCTCACCGCCAACAAAAGAGATTTGCCCTCTGCAGCTGTCTGATGATGGAGATCAGTAAAATACTGCAATTTGGTAAAACAGATTTGTTGCGATGCTCGTGTGGATGCTGGGAACATTTTCAGGTAGTTTGGTACATATGGAATAAATGTAATGTATAAATATTTTACAAAAAATATTTTTGCCAAAACAAATTGTACACTACAAATTGTAGAAAGGGCAAACAAAATTGTACAAATAATAATGACTGTATGCACTTACTGATCAGATACAATATGTTTTAGTTGAAAAATAAGTTATGGCTGTTTTATAACAACAATTCTGCAAATAAATGCAAAAATGTGTTTGATTTTGAATGCATTAAGACAGTTAAAGCTATGGGGGTTCTTTAGCACCTGGGGGTTTGTATGAATGCCATTTGTCTGTTCTCTCACAAACCTCACAGATTTAGTTATTAAAAGAAGACAAAACAAACAGTGAGAGTGAAAAATCTGCAGCAGATGGTCAGTGGAAGATTATCCCTGAAAACTTCACAGCTGACCTGCTCCAAGCCTCTCCAGGAGTCTGACATGACAGTCAACACCTTCTCTGTGTTTAGGCTTTCAAACAGGCCAAACTGCTGAGCTTGCAGTATCATTTATGTATATTTATTACAGCACGCTTTTCCACTAAGAATATTCAGCACCTCCCTCTGTTGTCAAACAGTCGCCTCTGCCGAGGCTCAAATAACACTGCGCTCCAGACATCTGTCCTAGCCATACTCTAATCTTCATCTGTTTTAAAACAATGAAGGGAAACCAGGAAAAAACAATAAGGTATATAAAAAAAATTGTAAGATGGAAACAAGCTCAATTTAAAAAGTGAGAGTATAAAAATATAAATAAATAAGTAAATAAACATATTCCCTCCATGGAATTGAATCAATATGAACATAGTACTCATATGGTTAGGTAATGTCCTACTCAACAAATTTTGCCTGATTTTTTTCTGAATGATTAGTCAAATCTTTCCTTCAGTTACCACCTCGTGTTAAAGAAATGACGAGTCAGAGTTGAGAGCACGTGCTGTTATGACTGTCTGTCTGTGAGAAAATCTGCCAACAGGGAAAGGTAGAGAGAAGCCGTTGCCAGGGTGAGGAGACTCTTTTTCCGTCAAGCTTGCTTCTTATTGGCTTGGTCTCCATCTGAGGGAAAGGAATCCTGCCAATTGGAAACAATCAATGTTTTGTTGCCGGGGCTAAGTCATTCAACAAAGCTGACATTTATTGGCTAAGAGTTTGCCCCATAGGTTTAAAACGGATACAGTTGATAGTAAATACTCTTATATTAGCTCAAGTACTTTTTTAGCAGGACACCTACAAAAGTTTAAAAAAGGTTAAAAAAGGTTTAAAGATTACAGCAGTTCTTTTCTCTTTAATGCCATTCATTTACTTGTGATCAGTGTTTATTTTTTGCTGAGTTTGCACCTTTCTGATTGCCTGTGTGTTTGAATTCAGTTATAGACTAGAGCCTGCAACCCTGAATATAAAGAGTTAATATGCTGAAGCTTCATATCTTGTGTCATCAGGGCAACCTGATATTAAAACTTTCTGAGCATGTAAACAGAGGGGCCTTACTGTTCAGATTTCAGCATTTAGTGGTTATTAATCATACTTCAGCATGGAATTGTCTCTAAACTTACTGAAATACAGTATGTTAAAACAATAAATAAATAAATAAAAGATTTATTGGGATATTCAAAGTTAGTTGCTGGTTTAAAAGATATGCTTACAACCGCA
This sequence comes from Enteromius argenteus, assembly GCA_032357425.1. Taxonomy (NCBI): domain Eukaryota; kingdom Metazoa; phylum Chordata; class Actinopteri; order Cypriniformes; family Cyprinidae; genus Enteromius; species Enteromius argenteus. Next base: position 6,600,273 of record JAUCMR010000032.1, read on the forward strand.
CTGCACTTCAGTGTGGAACATTGGCTCTATTTACACGTTATTGAACTGGAGCCACATGACAGATGAATCCGCCCTCATTTAAAAAAACGAGCATGAATAATAGTCTCCTTTGGGTTAGTGTTTGAGAACTCTTTCTCTGGCTGTTATGTATTGGTTGTTGACAGACTCTTGTGCTGTCATCTGGGCCATTGTGGTTAAACAACCATGCTAATGAAGAACAATACGTTTTACAAGGACCTTTGTTGGCTGAACCCCAATATCCCGTATGTCATTTTTCTCAATCTTAGAACAACTTTTACTATATTTCTTGAGGGAGACAACCAGACACTCTCAGACAAAAAGAAAATAAATAAATAAATTAAAAACAGTTTTGTTTTTCTGTTATATTATATTAATATAAAAATTTGTTAGAAATTGTGAGAAATTATATTAAATATAATAAAATACATAATCATAATTAGTTATACGTTCTACATTTTTAGTACAGTTTATAAACAATTGTTAAGATTATTTTCATCTAAATATTTCATATTCATTTTCACATTTTGAAATTTATATTTTGAAATTTCAAACTAAAGTATACATTATTTAAATTGGAATAAATTATTTTAAAAAAAGAAGCATTTATGTAATCCATTTATTGGTTTCACTTTATTTTGATGGTCCCTTTAATGTATTCTGTTGATTATAAGTAACATTGCACCTACATATCTACTAAC
>JAUCMR010000032.1:6606327-6616710 GCA_032357425.1 Enteromius argenteus
TGCATATCACGATGCAGTGGAGGGTGCGTCCCTCGGGAAGCACCAACTCATCGTAAGGTTCCTCAGAGGTGCGCGTCAGGTTAATCCCCTGAGACCACACATCGTACCCTCTTGGGACCTCGCCGTCGCCTTCTGTGGCCTGCGGCAGGTCCCATTTGTGCCCCTCCAGTCAGTGGATTTGAAATATCTGAGGGCTGGGCGACACCCAACACCTTCGCCAGGTTCTACGACCTTCGCGTAGAGGCTGTGTCCTCCCGTGTCTTCACAGAAGACAGCAGGTGAGTGGGAGGCCAGCTGGTGTCGGCTTGCTGCGCCACTCCCACGGGATCCGTGTGCTATATTCTCAGTGTTCCCCTGTAATAGCTGCCCCGCAGTCGGAACTAGAGCGGAGTAGCTCCGTACTGTGTTCCTACTGGGTCTCCTTCGCCCATGCATTGTGAGCTGTAAGATCTTATATAGACAGATCATCTGTCTATAAAAGATCTTACAGCTCACAATGCATGTTAGAGCAAATTAGAATCATCTGTCACAGATGTGTGGCTTTCCTAATCAAGTCCAATCAGTATAATCAAACACAGTTGCACTCAAATGAAGGTGTAGAATCATCTCAAGGATGATCAGAAGAAATGGACAGCACCTGAGTTAAATATATGAGTGTCACAGCAAAGGGTCTGAATACTTAGTACCATGTGATATATTTATTTTTTAATAAATCTGCAAAAATGTCAACAATTCTGTGTTTTTCTCTCAATATGGGGTACTGTGTGTACATTAATGAGAAAAAAACAAACTTAAATGATTTTAGCCAATGGCTGCAATATAACAAAGAAGGAAATATTTAAGGGGGTCTGAATACTTTCTGTACCCACTGTATATACAGATGTACAGACAAACAAACAGATAGATAGATAGATAGATAGATAGAGCTCAGCACCTGTCTGTGGGCTGAGTGTGATGAAGTGACACTGTTCTCTGTCACCTCTGTCTCTGTAATGAGATGCTGGTTCATGCTGTAATCAGTGCAGCACAGAATGTAGTCTGCTGTAGGAGTTAACAAAGAGAACAGCACTATGAATGCTGCCAGGACTCACACTCAGAGTGAAGTGCAAAACAATCCGGGTGCCATCCTTAATGAAGGCAGGGGGTGGCCGGAACGGCGAGATAAAATGATGAGGATACAAAAGTGATGGACGTCATCTGCTCATGAAGCATGTAATTATACCAGCAGCCTGCCTGTCTGCCCTCCTGCAATTACTGTCATTGACAAAAACAATCATTCAGAGAAAAAGTGGAAAGACTCTCACCTGTGAGTGAAGGATTTTTTTTCTCAACCTGTTTCCTGCTGTTATTCCTCTAAGTCCTCTATCCTGTTTTCCTGTGTCCCCCACCTACAGCAGACTTAGAGAGAAAGCTCTCTCATCATATATGATCTATTGTTCATACTGTACATACACTGTTTAAGCAGTTCAATAAATGTTTAATGAAATTATTATTTTTAAATTATATTACATTTATTTTTAATTATAATTTCAATTGAATAAAATTTAAGTTTAACTTAAAAAGTTAAAAGTTTACTTGTGGAATTAAAAAAATCTAAAAATTTTACATTTACTAATGAAAACTGTTTGTTCAAAAAATGTCAAACATTGATTATACATGCATCACAGGAGAATTATAATCTTTTTGCTATTTAATTTAGAAACTTTTTGTCATACATTTTCCAGCACAATGTAATTTCCACTGCTTTTGCATTTTATTATTATTTTCATAGATTTTTTTCTTACTGCTTTTCAGTCTGTGGCGTACAACAGAATGTATAAAATTCTTTAGTAGGAGCATTTTTTGAATAATAAATCTTTAACAAAAACTGAATAAAAGTCATTAAATAATATAATTTAAAGTTTAATTGAAAGTGATACACAATGGAAATATTATATATATAGTTGAAAGCGACATTTACCTTTTATCAAATTTATTTTTCTTTATTTTCTTGTCACATACTGTATCTCATATTCCGTCTCATGGTTTTTACTAGCACTGTTGTCTCCTTGGTACAAGTTTTATAACTTTACCAGTGGAAAAAAAATGTTTATTTAGGTGGAAAAGAGACACAAGACAGACATCACTTGTAAAAAAAAAAAGCGAACATATTAAAATGGCTGTTTGACTACGTAGACAATATTAACAAAGAAATCTGTACATAAAGCACATTCGAACATTAGAAGTTGAAAATTTACTTCTTTTTCCACCCAAATGCATTGATATCATGTATCAATTATCTCTTTACACATATAGTTATATGGCTTAATTCTCATCCATCCACCATTTCATGCTCAAGAAGTGAAATAGCTTTTTCACTCTAGAGTTTAAATGCATGGGCGTAAATGTCTTTCGACTGGCTCACAGCACTGAAAAACAAGCTACCATGACGAATTTTACTTTGTTGTTTTACGGCTGTTATGTGTTATCCAGTGTAAATACTACCATGGTGTGCAGTAATACAGGGATCACCTTACCATGTGTAAGACTCTACAGATTTTATAATCTCCTTTTTGATATTTAATGCCGTAGCAGGACGCTGGAGGATCTGGAGGGTCAGAACAAAAATATTAAACAAAAATATCTCACAAAGAGCTGCCATATTCAACAGCATTTCACACTTTACATTTGGGATGATGCAAGTGATCTGTTATGTATTTGAATCTTTATGAATAACAGCAAAATTTTGTTGTCTGCTGTATGGGAAAATATTTCGCTCTTACATGAAATTCACAAAGGTGTGAATTCCTGTTAAAATGTCTGGATTTCACACATGAAAAGATACACAGATGTTTTATTTTTGCAGTCATTCAGTGAATGATTTTAAAGATTGTCAAGGGTTTAGCTAGAGTTTGGAATTTATATTGACTGATATGACTGAAGGTGTGATTGGGAATCAGAGGACTACTTTAAAAACTGAGAATAAATTGCTTCATTTCATAAATAAATAAACACAAGCTCTTGATCTTGTTGATTGTAAGCACTTTCTACAGGGTAAATGTGCAGATCCAGTAAATAGATACATTCTATAATGTTCAAGCCCATTTACAGTACATTAAGCAACAAAAATGCAACGTACATAAAAAGTTGTAATGAGTTTGAGTTTAATGAGTGTTTTAGTATTATGTGAATATAAAAGAAAGTGATTGTAGTAAATGCTGACTGTTTTTCCGCTGAAATGGAAAAAGAAAAAACAGGCTGGGGGTCAGTACGATTTTTTTTTAAAGAAGTTTTACCAAAGCTACATTTATTAATATAATAAATAATTCACATAATACTGAAACACTCTTACACTCAAACTCATTACAGTTTTTTTTCATTACAGCTTTTTATGTAAGTTGCTTTTTTGTTGCTTCACTTCCTCCAGTGAAACAGTCCATCTTATATCTTACATCAAAATAATATTTCTTTCTCCACTGGAAAATCAAAAACAAATATGGTTTTTGATTTTCCAGTGGAGAAAGAAATATTATGTATAGAATACAGGGATAGTTCCCCCCAAAAATTAAAATTCTGTTATTAATTAACCTCATGTCGTAACAAACCCAAAAACCCTTTGTTCATCTTTGGGATGCAAATTAAGAAATTTGTGATGAAATCTGAGACCTTTCTGAGCCTGCATAGACAGCAACACAACTGAAATCTTTCTAGGACTAAAACCGTAGCAATGACATAGCCCAGCTACGAGAACACTTTTTATGCACAAAGACAGAATTTTTATTTTTGGGAAATATCTCTTTAAATTTTAGCCTAAAGAAATGGTTAAAAACGCCCTTAATGATTTGGACTCTTATTCTGACTCTTATACTCCAATCAAGAAGAAATTAATCTACAGTACATCTTGGATGGCCTGAGGGTGAGTAAATGTTCAGCAAATACAGATTATGGGGTAAACTATACCTACTTCCTTCGTGGATAGACAATGTTCTTGTCTACAGAGAGGAGAATGACCTTATCCTCAATACAGATAAGACCAAAGAAATAATACTGGACTTCAGGAAGAACCCTCCACTGCTGCAGTCTCTTATCATCAAAGGGACTGAGGTGGAGAGGGCCGTTAGCCACAGATTCCTGGGACTGCAGATCACATCAGATCTGCAGAGCTGGACTCTCAACACAGTGAAAAAAGCCCAGAAAAGGCTTTATTTAATTCGGCTGCTCAGGAAAGCCGGCCTGAACCATCGCCCTCTCACCCAGGCTTACAGAGGACTGATAGAGAGCATCCTCACCGCAGGCATCACTGTCTGGTATGGAAATACCACACAGGCAGAGAGGAAGGCTCTGCAAAGAGTCATGAAGACTGCTGAGAGGATCATAGGGTCAAAACTTCCTTCCATGGACTCTCTGTACGCATAGCGTTGTCGGAAAAGAGCAGAGGGAATTATCAGGGACTCACTCCATCCAGGTCACTCTCTGCTCAGACACAAAAACTGTACGTACAATCTGAGACACAACAGAGCATCATCACACACAGAACAAAGTTCTTCAACAGTTTCTTCCCCGCCACAGTCAGACTGATGGCGAAACAAAAACACTGAACACTTAAAAATAACAACACTACACTACCTCACCTCACTTGTAATGTACAAGGTGGTAAAAAAACGTTTTCTGTAAAACAGAAGAAATGTGTAATATCCTTGATCCGTGGAAAAGTATAAAAGGTGCAATAGCATAAAATGTGCAATACTATAACTGTGAAATATCTGCAATGAAACTTGGATTATCTTCGGCCAGTACTAGTACCTGCATTTAAAGAAAAAACACTTCTGTCTTTAGTATAGATATTTATAGATACTTTTTCTATATAGTCTATAGTTTTTTAGTCTATAGTTTTTTTTAAACAATGTTCTATTCTCTGCTTTATTCTCTTGTTATTTTGTTTCTTATTCTTCTCTTAACTTCTCTAAACTTGACTCAACATTGGACTGTTGATTTTATGCACAAATGGCAAATAAAAATCTTGAATCTTGGATACCATGATACGTTTTTTTGAGGATTCTTTGACCAATAGAAATTAGAATAGAAAAGAACAGCATTTGGAAATATAAGTCTTTTGTAACATTGTGTCTTTACTGTTACTTTAAATTAGTTTTTAATGTGTTTTTGCTGAATAAAATAATTATTTCATTAAAAAAAAAATCATATCACAGACTCTAAAATAGTAGAGTACATGTTACAACTTGACAGAGTGCAGCAAACAATTCAGAGCACTACTGAAATCAGATTACAAAGTAAGAAAAGAAATGTGCCTGATTGCTGTTCAGGGCACTCAGCATCTCTGCTTACATGACCCGTGTCAGCTGATCTTATCTGTGAGATACTTGATGCACTCAATAAGTGGTATGTCAAGGACCAGTGAGAAATCGTGCCATAAGACTGCAATTGCCCTGAGGGGGTGTAAATTTTAGCACAATGAAAAGAGGGTCTGGGCTTATTGTGAGCTGCTGGGCTGTAGTTAGAATCTCTTTGTAGAAATGAAATGACTTGAGAAGAAGAGGTGACAAACCCCTCCCTTTAATCAGCAATTACTCATATTTATCACGAAGGGGTCAAAGGTGATATATTCACCCATCCAACACAGGCCTTGAGCACACAAGCTCCACAATACCATCCACCATCCTCTTCAGGTCCATAAAGTCGGTCTGTTTAAACAGAGCTGTTTGCAGATTCGAGCCAGTTCCAGTAGTTCTCGCCACCCACAGAGCTCTCACAATAAGCAGAAGGTGTTGGGAGCCACAGGGCAGGAGGAGTGACGTAATCTGATCTGCTGTTCACCAGCATACAGGCAGATTGATTTCTGCCTGCAGATGGACAAAGTGCTCAATCAATGAAAGGCCTTCCATCCAGCTGGCCACAACTGACCCCTCACCCCAGCAAGGACACTCTTCCTGGGGGCCATATGCCCCTGCCTTTGCCTTAACACTGCTTGGAGGAGGGACACACACACACGTATAAGCATAGACCTCTATTAAAACAAGCCCTATTTTCTGGTTCAGCCAAAGTTCTGCTTTAACTATTTATCTATTTAATTAATTTTACTTTTTGATTCAGTACAATATTTTTAAGAAGTTGATCAAAAGTGTCAGAACAGATATTTATAATGATGAATGTATCAAATTACATTTTAAAATGCATTTAAAATGTTCTTCATAGCACAACACAACAAATAACGATAACACTTTATTTTATTTTATAGTCCATTTGCCGTCAGCGGTTTCATCGTAACATTATGAAGCTATGAGAATACTTTTTGCAAACAAAAATCATAGCTTCATAACGAATATGTTACAAGAATATTTATTCACTCTAAAATGTATGCTGGGTTTTTTGTTCAGACAAGTGTAATTGAGGTAGCTACCTGGTCTCATGCAATTTTGATTAATAAAGCGTAATGTTTGCACAAGAATATGCACAAGAAAAGTCATATTATGACTTTAAAACAATATTATTATGCTGGGAGATTTGAAATATAATGCTTTTGAATGTTAGCATCACACATATACAGCTTCATATCTATGATTTTTCATAGTCAGAAGGTTTGTTCAGTAGCTCACAGAGTACAGATGTATTTGAGAGGTGACAAGCTCCGGTTTGTCTCCTGTGTAACTACAGTTCGACAAAACAGTTAAAATCTGTGCAAAAGTAAGTTTAAATGACATGGTTTCATCAAAAAAATGCCTTTTTAATATTAGTTTTGCATTTGTTTATTTCCAACACTTTTAGTGACGTTCCGATGATATTTAATGTAATAAAAACAAAGCAATACTTACCTATATCAACGATATTGAACCTATCTTTTAGTGCTACTCAGTGGACATTTCTCTTTGAAACTACAGAGAAATGTTTAGTGCATTCAGGTAAGTATTATTATGAGACCAGGTTAGTTATTGACTAGTCAGGACAATATTTCTGGGAATTCTGTTAGTCTGAGCTGCATTTATGTAGTTTACAGAAAACTGGGTTTTTTTGGGTTTTTTTTTTTTAATAATACCATGTCCTATCTCCCTGATGAAATGAAAGGGAGATCTGGATGATGACAATGTGACAGTTGCAGATTTACCTGTTCCTCTCTAATCAGCTGGAACTGATGAGCAAATCTAATCAGTGACAGTCAAATGGGCAACTGCAGTGAACTGATTCATGCTGCAGAGAGCCTGGACATTTACAGGCATATTTAGATGCACCTTTGCCCCCCACAATCCAATAAATCATAGTCTATGACTCATAGCATAATTGATATTCAGAACGGATAAACATAGGAGATTCTTCAAGTTTTGAGTTTCATACCACTGTCATACATGTTAATAATGGATATCAACTCTATACAGTGCTGTTTTCCACCATAGTTTCTGACATCTGCCATATTCAGCCCAGCGTTCATCAATCAGTGATGTAGCATACTTGATAAGTGCTGGGAATATGATGAAGATTTGCCTTTGAGCTGCTTCATGAATAAAATACTGAAACATTAAAGCCCCAAAAGGGATAACTTCATTATGCCAAACACACATTTTTTGGCAGTTTTGTTTTTCAAGCTTCAGGCCAATTTCTCTGAAATAAAGCTGCAATCCACTAAAAACTACATCATTTATTACCCTTAATAATGGCCATACATCCCAAAACCTATTGGAAACACTCACATCAACTGCAATCTCAGCACTAAACCCCCTCCTTCCCCCATGTGTAGCAATTTTCCACGCATTACTTTTCTTTCTTTTTCCTGCACTTCTTCTGAAAAACTAAAATACAGATAAAAAATGATGTGTAGTCAAGCTTGGAACAGCATAACCCGAAGGACTTGGCTGAGCTCCAGAGACTATTCTGATGAATTAGAGTGCAGTGAGAGAGACTGGATAGCGAGAGGGAACTATAGATATTGCTCTCCAGTGTTGATAATTCTGCATTTTCTAAAAGTGGTAACTTTGCATTTGAATCCCTATCTATATACTGATATGTGATCGGAGGCTCTGTGGACTCGGGGCTCTGCCTCAGGAGCATTTCGAGGAGCATTAGCTATGTGCTCAAGGAGGTGCTGTTTGCTGCCAAGGCTGCCAGTCGGGCCAGTGCATTCGCTCAGACCCATCAGGCCTGCGCCAGCAGCATTTGGCAAGAACTCATAGTCTGCTTGCTCAGAGTCCAAACTGAACCCCTCTTTCTGCCTTAGATAACTGATTCAAGCCTAGATTCTCTGGGTGCTGAATTATGAACTGTTTCTAAAAGCAATTTCAGATTTCCATGACGGATCTCTCATGTATGTTTCAACCGTTTTCTTATTCCATGAATACAACTCCTTTTCAACCCAGTTAATAAAATTATTGCAAATAAAAAAAAAAAATACATAAAAATATTTATTTATTTATTTATTTATTTTAAAATAATTTGACAATAGGGCTGAATGGAAGCTGTATTCCTGGATTTACTACTGGAATAACTATTAATATCTAAAATACATATTCTACATTTTAATGTAATATTTATAAATAATATCTAAAAATTTATACCACTGTTCAGAAGTGGGGAGTTTGTAAGTTTTTGGAAGAAATCTTGTTATTCTCACCAAGGCTGCATTTGTTTGATAAAAAATACAGTTCATGAAGTAATATTGTGAAATATTATTACAATTTAAAATAACAATTTTATATTTGAATGTTTTTAAGAATTTAATTTAGTCCTGTGATGAAAAATAAAAAAAATTCAGATGCAGGTTTTGCTCAAAAAACTTTATTATTATTATTATTATTATTAATGTTGAAAACAGTTGTGCTTCTTAATTTGCTTATGAAAACAAACCCCTTCTTTGATGAATAGAAAGCTAAAAAAGACAGATTTTTTTATATTTTGTAAAATTATAAATATTGTCATTTTGATCAGTTTAATGCATCTTTCGCTGAATAAAAGTATTTATTTATTTCACAAAATAAATAAAATAAAATAAACAAAATTTGAACTATGCATGGAACATATACATCAATAATAATACTTAATAAAAAAACATTTCTCTTTTACCTGTTAAATGTTGCATATTTACTTTTGTTAATTAAATGTTAATTCCTATATTTTACAAGACAACACAAATAATGGTTTAAACTCTATTTAGATCACATATTGTTTACCAAATTGTGGTAGCAGGGTTGCAAAGAAATGCAGGCCTCATAATTGTAAAATAAAACTGATAACCTCCCAAGGCTGACATTTTCTGAAGGTTAAGAACCTCATTTCAACTCTTGTTAAAAAAGACAAAAATGCCTCCGAATCAGAAATACAACGAGAGATGCTAAGCATGCTTGAAACTGATTTGAGTTTAGGCATTGTGAGCTCAACTATACAGACCCCCTCAGGGTCAGTGAGGCTGGAGTGTGACCGTTGCATGTTACTCATTCATTACCAAGCGGAAAGTCTATGTGCCTTAATATGAGCTGACAACTGAGTCATAGTGTGTGTGTATGTGTGTGTGTATCGTACATGTGTGTATGTTCACAAGAGAGAGCAGGTGAACTTGATCACCCTTTAATCCTATAAGCATTATAATGCCCTATAAGAATGGCGGTGAGGACACTTGATTGCTATTGTCATTTGAGACCAAAAAGGTCCACAATACGCATTCTGAATGGCCAGAAAGTATTCTCGTGGCATCATAACGAATATGTTATATGAATAACTATACACTCTGAAATGCATGCTGGGAACCTGGTCTCATAGCATAAATGTACCTGGGTGCATTTTTTAGCGAGACATAAAATATGTACCAATAAGCACTTATTACTGCAGTTTTCAAAAGAACCTTTTATTCATTTTTACACAAATTTAAAGAGTTTCAATTAATAAAGCATAATTTTCACACAATTACTTATAGATTAATATAACTTCAAAACAATATTAATATGCTGGGATATTTGAAAAGTGATGCTTTTGAATGTAGCATCACACATATACAGCTTCATTCCTATGGGTTTTCATAGATGGTAAGTGTAACGAGGGAGAGACGTGAGGCGTGCGGATCCAAGTGCAAACATATTTATTGAAACACAGAGTGAGTCAGGCAGGGTCGAGAACGACAAACATGTACGTCAAAGGCAAGAGACGAGAGAATAATCCAGTACGTAGCATGGGTCAGACGATCTGTGAACTTAATCTGCGTTTGACACTATTGATCATAACATTCTCTTGAATAGACCAAAAAAACTCTATTGGCATTAGTGGAAGTGCCTTAGCATAGTTCAAACCAAACTTATCTGACCGCTGTCAGTTTGTAGCAGTGAATGAGGAAGTATCATATCGATCACAAGTGCAATATGGAGTACCTCAAGGCTCAGTACTAGGGCCGTTACTTTTTACGCTTTACAT
>JAUCMR010000032.1:6616810-6630018 GCA_032357425.1 Enteromius argenteus
GGGTGGCAGATCTTTTTCCTATTTAGCACACAAACTCTGGAACAATTTACCTAATACTGTTCGGGAGGCAGGCACACCCTGTCAGTTTAAATCTAGATTAAAGACACATATCTTTACTCTGGCTTACACTTAACCCACTAATACACATTTATTAATCAAATCCGTTAGAGGATTGTTAGGCTGCATTAATTAGATCAGCCGGAACGGGAAACACTCCCCTTAACACACAATGTACTCGTTACATCGCATAAAGAATGGCATCTACGCTAATATTAGTCTGTTTCCTTCTTATTCTGTATGGTTAAAAGCGAGTGCATGTATGAGTGTGTGTGTGTGCATCTGTGTAACACACTCTCTCTCTCACACACACACAATAAGTCCTTTACAGAATCTGACATGGCTGCGTTTTAAATTGAACTGGAAATTAAGTGGTGTCATCTGGTCCCCCAACTGAGCCTGGTTTCTTCCAATTTTTTTTTCTTTCTCAATTTTCCTTGCCGCTGTAGCGTCTGGCTTGCTTAGTTGGGGACACTTCATTTCTAGCGATTACTGTTGATTTGATTATAAAGATCCTATTTATAATAAGCTGATCTAGACGATGACGTATCTCCATTCAATAATGAAATGACATTAACTGAACTTGTCCTTTACATTACTGACACTCTATTCTCCAATTTGAAAGTACTGTTTAGTGCTTTGACACAATCTTTATTGTTAAAAGTGCTATATAAATGAATATAAATTGATTTATTGATTGACTGATTGATTTAACTTAATAAAAACACAGCAATACATACATAATAAAAATTCACGTGCCAGGGTTCACGTATTCAACCTGTGATTTAGCGCCACTCAGTGGACATTTCTCAGTGGAGAAAGGGGGTTTGTGTCATCAAAACTGTGTAGCTACAGTTTCCACCAGAGGGGGGAAAATGTCCAAGACAGTATGAAGTATTGTTTCATATTACACTATGAAGGATCAGATACACATCTGAATATATCATTACACGTGCTGAGCGAAGTTAATGTGCTTTCCTGCAATCAGGAGCATTCAGGAAGCCTCAAGAGCTGCAGAAACCAAGTGCAGGAAGTGAGTGATTGATGAAGTGCGGTTTTACGTGGGGAGAGTCTAATAAACACTCGTTCGCCACGGCACACTTCCTGCACTTCAGAGCACTGTGTGGGCCACTCTGAACAGACAGGAAAGCTGAGCAGACAACTTTTGAAGCTTTATCACCTATGTCAGTGAGAAGTGCCTAAGTAAGATGAAGCTAAAGCAATAGTTCTTCTCTCTGAAGATCAGATTGGATGGACTGGCTTTGGTGTAATGACACTGAGTCAGTGGAATCTCGGAGCGATCAGCTCACTTTTCCAGCCCTTGGTGGTCTGTAGATCACAGACGCTTGTGTAGCTCAGCAAAGACAGGTGCTGCTAGCGATAGCTCAGACTCTGCATCTGCTGCTGACAGGGAAACTCTTCTGCCCGGCAGTAAACCTGCAGCAGGTTTGGGTTGAGGCCCGACGACTCATTCACAGGATATGAATAGTGCAGGAAGTCGTAATCCTAGATCACAAAATTGCCAGAGTTCAATCTGAACTGTGAACTCAACAGTGCTGACAGAGGGTTACATGACAAATGGAGGGGTAAGAGAACCAGTGAGTGACATGAATAGAATGGTTAAGGTAGTGGTGCATTTAACCATTTGGTAACTAAACTTTCATAATTGTTTACTCTACATCTGCTATTAGCATAAAATCAAATATGGACAATTGTATGTTATCAGGGGTTTCTTAACTACAGGATCTAACATTGAACTTTATGTTCAATGGAGGTCACATTCAAATCATGTAAAGTTTTTATTATAATTAAACAGATAATTCCGGTCCTTGATTCTGATTGGTTAAGTTGCATTTGAAGCTGTTGTAAATTCCTCTACAAACACATTTATTTTTGTGTCTGTGTGTTGCATGCCAACCACTTTTTTGCAATGTAGTTCATTTCTGAGGAACTACATTGTTTGGAGGAATAATAATGTTTTTGTTAATATTATAAAATTTGATTTGCTTTAGTTTATTTTATGAAACTTTGCTGCTTATATGGAATAAATTTTATAAAACATGCTGAACAACTCTCCTTATCTGTTATAAATTCACTGTAAACCACGGCTTCTTGGGGCTTTATTGCTTTACTAAGTCATCATCTTTTGTGATATTTTCCTGACTTGCATACATTTGTACCTTTGATCATAAAAAGAAAACACACAAAAATATTTAATATTTATTTTAAAAACTATAAATTCAAAACAGAGTAAAACATAAATTATTTTATTTATGTGAAAATTATTCATATACATTAAGTTTAAGGTTGGTTTTCTTAAACTCATCAAGGCTACTTTTTAAATTATTTGAATATATTTTAAATTGTAATTTTCAGTATAATTACTCCAGTCTTTAGTTTCACATGATCCTTTAAAATCATTGTAATATGCTGATTTTCTGTTTAAAGTAATAGTTCACCCAAAATGAACCAAAGGGGGAAAAAAAATACTATAGAAAAAATACTATGGATGTTTTGGATCAATGGTGATCCAAAACAGCCTGGTTACAAATTTTCTTCAAATTACCTTCCTTTGTTTTCAGCAGAATAAAAACATTTATACAGGTTTGGAACTACTTGAGGGTGACTACATGAGGATTTCATGTTTGGGTGAACTATTGCTTCTAATACTTGAAATAGAAATGTTTTTGTATATTCAAAAAAGTTTTTGCTACAACTTTTGATAAATGTGATGCTACCTTGCTGAATAAAAGTATTTTTTTCTTAATAATAATAATAATAATAATAATAATAATAATAATAATGTCTTACTGGACCCAAACATGAATGATAGTGAGCACTTTTGTGCAAATTGCAACCCTGAGCTTTGATGCAATTTTCTTTTACAGTATGTAAAATATATTTGGTTACTGATTATAATTTTGATATACTATAGGCCTATATATAATTCTGATATAACGTCTCTGGTTACTCATGTAACCTCAGTTCCCTGAGAGGAGGGAATGAGACATTACGTATGGGGAAACCCTTTTCCTCGAAATGCTGAAGCCTGATTGAATCACTCTATTGCTTTGCAATAGCCAATGGCGTCCGAGCATTTGCCTGATTGCCTGGGATAGCCACAATATATGCGATGTCGGGCGCCAAAGTATTTAGAATCTTTGACTGAACGAGAGCTGTTGAGGTTGTGAGGAGGTTTTTCTACACGGCAATCTACGTAATGTCTCGTTCCCTCCTCTCAGGGAACTGAGGTTACATGAGTAACCGGAGACATTCCCTTATCGAGTCGGTTTCTCGACATTACATATGGGGAACGTATAAAACCCCGCCGTGTGAAAAACTCATGCCCAGCCAAAATGGAGGCAAGGCGCTGAGGCGTGAGGTTGAAGCACATGCCAGGCTGGGGCGTGTCTTTAGGTGACTCAAACATCCAATGACTGCTCAGCCTTCTCCTCATGCACTTACAGAATGTGAGGTGCAAATGAGGGGATATTCAAGTTATAAAACTTTGCAAATGTATTGTGAGATGACCAGCCCTCCGCAAAGCAAGTGTCTTGAATAGACATGCCCTTAGCCCAGGCCCATGAGGATGCCAGGCTCCTAGTGGAGTGGGCGTGTACACCTATCGGGCAGTCTAGTCCCTCAGAGTCATAAGTTAGGCGCACAGCATCCACAATCCAGTTAGACAGTCTCTGTTTCAATAGTGGGCCGCTCTTTTTGGCTCCCGCGAAACAGACGAAAAGCTGCTCTGAAGTTCGAAACTGACTAGTTCTGTTCACAGAAGCAGTTAAGGTCAGAGCAGTGGGGATATCACAGCTTACCGGGACTTCGTGCCTGCTAACGCACCAGTTCGCAAACACTCTCTATTTCAAACCACACAGGTGCCTCGTCGAGGGTGCTCTAGCCTCCGTTAACGTGTGTAAAACATGCTGTGAGATGGATAACTGATTCACTCTATACTGACTTGCCATACATGCAGATCCCCTAATTCCGGCCTGGGGTGCCATATGGTGCCCCTCGCCTAGGATAATAAATCCCTTCTCAGGGGAATCTGCCACGGAGGAGTTGACAACCGGTTTACCAGCTCTAGAAACCACGGTTGATTGGGTCATTTTGGCGCCATAAGTGTCACAGTATCCCTCTCCTCTCTGGTTTTTTGCAGCACCAGCGTCATTATTTTTACTGGGGGAAATGCATATTTTTGACCCGTGGGCCAGTGGCTCGATAGCACGTCCCCTTTCAGTGATGCAGCTGTCAGTGAGAAGTACAGTGGACAGTGTGCGTTCTTTTCTGATGCAAAGAGGTAAATCTCCGCTTCCCCGAAGAGACTCCAAAGCAATTTTACTGTTTGAGGGTGTAACCTCCACTCCCCGTGAACAATGCCCTCCCTGGACAGCATATCTGCGCCACAATTCAAACTGCCCAGTACATGGACTGCTCAGATCGAGAGAAGCATCCGATCCGCCCAAAAGAGCAGGCGTCTTGCCAAGCCCTGTAGCATGCAAGCACATACCTCCCTGGCAATTAATGTAAACCATGTTGTCCGTTCAAATTAGAACATGATGGTCTTTTACAAAAGGAAAAAAATCCTGCAACGCCAAATGAACAGCTTCGATCTCCAAGCAATTTATGTGCCAGCGCTTCTGTTCTCCCGTCCATGTGCCGAATGCCAGTGTAGTGCCGAATTTTGACACCTGCCAGATTATGACTCCCCTAGTATTGGTAGGTTTAGTGTTAGGTGTGGGGTAGGGGTTAGGATTATGGGTGGGGTTAGGATTAGTATTGATTTCAACAAGGGGATTCATAATTTGGCAGGGAGTAAAAATTTGGCACAACACACCGGTGTTGCCATCGCAGAGGGCTCCCCAGCCCCACAGTGACACGTCCGTGGTCACTACTATTCGTCTGACCACCCTGCCCATTGCCGTACCCTGCTCATATAATGTTGCTCCGAACCAGGGCGTCAGGGCCTCGATACATGAGCGTGTTACGACAAGGCGCTTCGTCCCTTCTCTCCATTCCTGCAGTGGGATTCGGCTCCGTAACCACAGTTGCAACAGTCTCATATGCAGCAAGCCCAGCCGGCATGCAGAGGCTGCAGATGCCATCAGACCCAAAAATCAAACATTTTTGCACAAACAAGCAAGAGCTGACGTAACCGCACACTCAGGAACATTTGCATCTGCAATCTCGGGTTGTCCCGAGCTTTGATTTCGCCAAACATCCCCCAAGGGGGAGGTTTTGCTCATATTGTGCAGACACTCGTTAGGGGAGGAAAAGAGCTCTTTTGATGAGGTATGTAATGTTTCATGTTTATTGGAACAGAACGCATTGGTTTCAACATAACATTTAAACATACATTATCGGGGTTCGCTTCTGTCTGCCGAGTGAACTCTGAGTGAGAATGCGTCCTTTTTTCTTAAATTGCCTCTGACGAAGGTGGCTGTTATGTTCTTACTATCACAACATTTAGATTATACTCTTGAAAGCACTAAGATAAATAACGCAGCTACACGAGGGTACTTAACTTCTTCACTTACTTTATTATTTAGGAACACACTACCAAAGATAATGATGTTAATAACATGGTGGTGCCACCTACAGGCACTTAGGGGAATGGCAATATCACATACATAACATCTCCTCCCCTCTTAATCAGAAACAACTTTAATGCTTTTATTTATTCTCCTCTAGAGGTAGAGGGTAGACTGCCTCTTGCCTTAAGCCAGTTCGGGGATTATTCTGCCCCATAACAGAACAGGCTCAATAACATAACTAATTATAGTTCAATGCAGCAATTTCCATCATCCTATAATGTCAGACGGTCGGGTGGTTTAATCATTCTCGCTGGGTAACATCTGACCTGTGTTGGTGTAACGTCATGCTTTGTCTGACACTCTTCTGCTATGTCACGGTTAACATCTTGTTTCCTTGTTGGTGATGTAGAAGAAGTGGATTCTACAGAGGTCTGCACAGGAACAGACACATTCCTGTTATCTGGTAATTCAGTTGAATGAGTTTCCGTTGTTTGTTTTGGAATGGACCAAAGTTGATCAGCATGACGCCTCCATTCCTCAGAAGTACCTACATCCACAGTATAAGATACTGGACCACTTTGAGCCGTCACCACTCCTGATGTCCATCTCTTTCTCCCCCTGTAATCACGAGTCAGCACAGCATCACCTACTCCGAACTGTCTTGGCTTCGAACGACCCGCTCAGCGGAGAACCTGAGAAGCCTGGGAGAGTCGCACGGCAGCTGACACACTGGGTTTCAAGGCATCAAGACGTGTGCGCAACTGACGTCCCAAAAACAACAAAGAAGGTGACTCTTTTGTCGTTGGATGTGGTGTGTGCGGTATGTCAACAAGAATGTTTCCATCCTTTTTTGAAGAGTAGAAGAGCCCTTAGAAGCCTTCAGTGCTTGCTTTAGCGACTGAACAAACCTCTCAGCCTGCCCGTGCGGAACGAATATGTTTCACATGGTTGGCCTTCAGGAAATTTGCAAACTCCTGGGAGACAAATTGTGGTCCATTGTCACTCATGAGGACTTCGGGCAGACCATAATGACTGAAAAGGTTCCTCAAAACTTCAATCGTTTTTTCTGCTGTCGTTGATGTCATTACGTGCACCTCAGGCCACTTTGAATGTGCATCAACCACGACTAGGTACATGTGACCCTCACATGGCCCAGCAAAATCTACATGTATGCGCTCCCATGGTTTGCTTGGCCACTCCCATGGATGGAGGGGTGCTTGGGATGGCATTTTCTGTATTTGTTGACATGACTGACACATTTTTACTTGCAGTTCAATGTCAGCATCAAGACCTGGCCACCACACATAACTACGAGCAATGGCTTTAATTCAGACAATTCCTGGGTGGCCAGTGTGCAGTTCCTCCAGCACTCTTTTCCGTAGCTTGTGGGGAACAACAACTCTCATACCCCTCATTTAAGCACCCATGTTGGACAGACAGTTCACTGCGCTTTGAGATGAAAGGTGAGAGTTCATTATTATCAGTCAGGTTGATAGCTTGAGTCCCTTTTAGAACCATTTCGACAACTGCAGCAAGGATGGAGTCACTCATAGTCTCTCGTCGAACATCAGTGGCACTGACAGGAAGCTTCTCCACCTGTCCGAGGTAGAACAGCTCTACCGTGTCCTTATTCTCTCGATGTTCCACTTGCAATGGCAGATGGGAAAGACCATCAGCATTTGCGTGATGTTCAGCTCTTTTGTTCTCAATGGAGTAGTTGTGCGCAGACAAGAGTAATGCCCACCTTTGCATACGTGCCGCCGCCATAGATGGAACTCCAGTTTGTGGTCTAAAGATCGTGGTAAGAGGGCGATGATCCGTGAAGAGTGTGAATTTCCGTCTGTAGAGATACTGATGGAATTTCCTGACTCCAAACACAATTGACAGAGCCTCACGCTCAATCTGTGCATAATTCTGTTCTGCCTTGCTAAGTGTGCGCGAAGCAAAAGCTACTGGCTTTTCTTCGCCACTGGGTAATATATGTGAAATGACAGCTCCAATGCCATAATGTGATGCATCACACGCAAGTCGAATTGGGTTCTGTGGGTTGTAATGTGTCAAGACGTTTTGCGACACTAGTTGTTCCTTTGCCTTTTTGAATGCAGCATTGCACTCTGCCGACCACTGCCAGTGCTTCCCTTTGCACAGCAGAGCATTCAAAGGATTCGCTATAGTCGCCAGATTAGGTATGAATCTACCATAATAGTTTAACAGGCCAAGGAATGATCTCAGCTGTGTGATGTTTGATGGGGTTGGAGCATTAACAATTGCACTTACTTTTTCAGACAACTTGTGCAAACCGTCAGCATCAATTATGTGACCCAAATATTCCAGTGAGTCCTTGAAGAAGTCACATTTCCCTCTTTCAACATGCAGGCCAAACTCCTCCAGTCGTCCAAGGACTGCATCCAAGTGTTCCAAGTGTTCAGATTCAGTCCTCCCAGTAACAAGAATATCATCCAGATAGCAATGGACATTAGGAAGACCTAATAATACTTGGTCCATAGCTCTCTGGAATATAGCTGGGGCGGAGGCTATCCCAAATGTAAGACGAGTATACTGGAATAGCCCTTTTTGTGTGGAAATTGTGAGGAACTTTGTGGACTCCTCCTCAACCCTCATTTGGAGGTGAGCATGGGACAAATCCAGTTTACTGAAACATTGTCCTCCCGCTAAAAGCAAAAAGATCCTCAATGCGTGGTAACGGATAGTGTTCAATGTGAAGGAAGGGGTTTATAGTAACCTTAAAGTCCCCACAGATGCGCACTGCACCATTTTTCTTTACAACAGGGAATATTGGGGTAGCCCACTCGCTATACTGCACCGGTGTCAACACTCCCATTTCAGTTCAGTTCCGCATCAACTTTCGGACGCAGAGCATATGGGACTACTCTGGGCTAACAAAATTTGGGTTTGTGTTCAGGTTTCAGCATTATTTGAGCTTTTATACTCTTAATTTCCCCTAATTGTTTAGAGAAAATAGCGGTATGTTTTTGCAGAATCACTTCTAGTGTCTTCAGTTTGACTATTTTTATTTCTTTCCAGTTGAGTTTAATCTAACGCAGCCATTCCCTGCCATAGAGTGGTGGATAATCCCCCTGCACAACATACAATGGAAGAACAGCCTTCTGTTTACCCATTTTTACCTGAACATCAATTACACCTTCAGGGCATAATGCTTGTCCTGTATATGTTCGAAGAACAATGTCAGTTGAGCATAAGGGCAGATGTTTCAGTATTCTATCATAAGTCTCTGTTGAAATCAAAGAGACTGCTGCGCCCATGTCCAGTTCCATTTCAAGTGGCAGTCCTTCAACTTCTGGTTTTACCATAATACTGGACTTTTCTCCAGGCCGTGACAGTTTATACAGGGCTAAATCAGAATCAGTCTCATCACCACTGGATACTGCATCAGCATCAAGGTGGTGTACACTTCCTTTTTTAACATAGCCTTTCTGCTTAATTTCTTTTGTTGGCCATGCAGCTTTTGCTCTGTTTCCCCTCTGTGCTTTTCTATCATTGTTACTTTTCCTGCAAACGCGACTGATATGGCCTTTTTTTCCACATGAATTACATTTTTTGTCCTTAAACCAACAGTCTTCATCACTATGGTTATCCTTTCCACATCGTTTACATTTGTTTGCAGTCTTCGTCTTTGATAAAGACGTTTGATGAAGTGCATTTACCGTCAGTGATCCGCTGAGTTGATGCGCTTCGCGTGACGCTGTTTCCATGGACACTGCCAGTTCCACCGGTCTATGAAACATCAGTGTAGTTTCAGTCAACAAGCGCTTTTGTGTAGCCTCACTCTTCAAACCACACACGAACCTGTCGCGTAGTGCATCC
The DNA here is from genome assembly GCA_032357425.1 of Enteromius argenteus. Taxonomy (NCBI): domain Eukaryota; kingdom Metazoa; phylum Chordata; class Actinopteri; order Cypriniformes; family Cyprinidae; genus Enteromius; species Enteromius argenteus. Next base: position 6,626,251 of record JAUCMR010000032.1, read on the forward strand.
TCCAAATGACCCCCGAATTCACAGTGTTCTGACAATCCTCTAAGCACTGCAACATACTGTGTCACCGACTCGCTCTCCTCCTGACTCCGCCGGTAGAAACGAAAATGCTCCGCGATGATCAGGGGCTTTGGAGAAAAATGCTGCTGTAGCTTGTCTGTGATTTGCTTGAAAGTCTTTTCTCCCGGCTTGTCCGGCGCTATCAGACTTCGGAGCAATCCATAAGTTTTCCCTCCGATCACGCTGAGTAGCACAGGCACTTTCTTATCAGCAGCAATGCTGTTAGCTTCTACAAAGTGCTCAAATCGCTCAATGTAGGTGGTCCATGGTTCAACGCGGGAATTCTCATTGTGGGCATTGGGCCGATGTCTGCCCCTCAGAAGAGCCTCCAGATTGGGTGATCTGCAGTCTGCTGGCCTGCGACTCGAGGGCGGCAGGTGGGAGAGATACTGGATCCAGCGGGCCACCATTTCACACAACAGCCAGCCTCGCGCGAAGGATCTTAATTGTCAAATCCTCACAGACTCAGCAATCCGACCCTTCCAATGCTGCCTCAGCATGGGCGCAGCTCAAACACAACACACAATCCTTGTGCGCGTCAATGGGCCCACCACACATGCGGCAAAGAGACATTCCAAATTCTTGAACTCCGCCACAACGCACGAGGGGATCGCTATCCACATTGTCCACTCTGGTTGCGTATGTCCAGTATTCCAGTTTAATTATAATTGTTATATCAGTAAGTCTTGAGCAATGTCAGTAAATATGTATACAGATTTGATTTGAACAATACTTGTGTACAATAAATGTATCTTAAATATATTACTACTGTGCATTTTGAAAATTTCTTATTTTACCCTAGAATAAACTTGTTAAATGTTAAAATAAATACAATTTTGTTGTCTACAATTACTGTGAAGTGTTAGGGTCTCAAAGATATCTCTGCAATATATTTGTTTATGCCAATCAAGCACGAAAGACTTTATTTAAAAAAATAATAAATAAAAATATTGTAGTAATATGTTACAATTCCAATATATTTATAATATAATTATAATATACTTTATAAGGATGGCTATAGGTGAAGGAAAAAGATTCTAAATACTTTGGCACCCAACATCGCTTATATAGCGGATATGCCAGCCAATCAGGCGAATGCTCGGGCACCATTGGCTATTGCAAAGCAATAGAGTGATTTAATCAGGCTTCAGCATTTCCATGAAAAGGGTTACGTAAAGTCGAGAAACCGACTCGATAAGGGAACTGATATTTATCAAGGTAAATACTGTACCACTTTTTTCACTTTCATATGCATAATCTCCTTTCAAGCTGTAATTAGTCATTATGCAAAAAGAATACAAATATTATTTCATTTTGTTAGCCTGGAAATTTGTCATAGCAAAACAAATTCAGTCTTTTTAATCCAGAAATGTAAAAAAAAACAGTTTTCATCACCATCATTCAATGCTGATTTAGCATGTTGGAGAAACAAACCATTGTTGTTTATAATGGTGAATAGCGAGTGAAAAAAAGCCTATGGTCACATATTTGCACTGTTAATAGACAATAAGTTCATTCACGCAAAATGTGTGTTTTTTTTTTTTTAAAGCTGAGCTACTTTAACTTAAGCTCAGCATTTTTATAATGATATGTTTACATGCAAGACATTGCAAAATGCGCAAATGCAATAGTCAAACACATCTAGACCTCATTCGCATAGAAAAACAATACAAAAGTAATGAAAGTGTAATAAAAAAGCACTCTGTGTGAATGGGCTCTAATAGTGTCAAAAGCATATTCTAAGGAAGTTTATTTTCTAAAATCCATAGCATATATAATAAAGAAACCATATAACTTTTATTAAGTGAAGACATTTCTGGGTCACAAATGTATTAAAAAATCATCACGTCTGGCTAGGTACCTTCACAGATTCAGAACAGGATGTCACGTCTTTAACGAGCTCGTTACAGCCAATGATCTGTATGCTAAGCTCATTTAACCAGTGACTTTAACTACCTTCATCCTTCGCGTCAGCCGGAAAATAGGCCTCTCTAAACACTTCCACACAACCAATCGGCTGCTGCTGTTGCTCCTGATGTTTTGCATCATGGCAGCATGTGCAGAAGCATTCATAATTACCTCAGTAGTTAATTTATTTACATGAGGGCCAGTCAAGTGGGTGGAGGTGGCGCTCAGCCTGTCACGGCACTGAGACGAATGCTAGCGGCCGCGGCGTGCTGTTAATGAGCTCTCTGCTATGGAGAGATAAGCCGGTTACAATTCCCCCAATTAAACACTGGAAGAGACACACTCAGATGCACGGAGGGTCCAGGCTGTCGCTCCAGCATCTCATGTGCGATCTCACAGGCTGCTGGTGTCCTTTGGCCCCTTCTGACGGCATACGGAGCACTGCTAGCCTCTCTTATTCCCTCATTAGCTGTGTTAGCATGCACCTTAGGCACAGATTTCTGCAGCTTTTAGCCTGTTGTTTGAGGTGGTTGCACCCTGTCTCTGCTGATGATGTCACAGCCGAGCGGGTATTTATAGTCATGACTTGGAGAAACTAGAAAGTCAAGCAGCGTCATTTGGATGAGTCACTGGCAAAAGAGACAGAATGTATCAGCGAACACCAAGGAAAAACTGCTTCTTTGAGTTTACTTGTGAATTTGCTCATGCTTTATTGTGGATTGCGTTTAACCCAGAATGCTTTAACTTGATATGGAAGTGAAGTCTTCATTCTGTAGTTTCAAGTATGGATGCAAATGACATTGGAATGAGATTATATTGGAAAAATTTTACACTTTAACAACTTGTGCGAATGTGCGAATGTTTACAAATCAAGAGTTCAGATGCAAAAATGTTCTTTTAATGGATAATTTTTCTCAGATTCTTGTGTGTAGGTTAAGTAAATTCACTCTTACGGCAATGAATTTGAACAAACAATCATGGTCAAAAATATCGGCACCCTTGGTAAATATGATCAAAAAACGATTTGAAGGTTAATATTAATAATTGTGTCCAATGTGTATTTGAGAAAAAAACATTTCATAATGATACCCCCCCCCCCATTTTAAATTCTTACTATTCAATGAAAGGTGAGATTTTTTGTGAATTCTTTAAAAATAAAAGAGCAAGAGGAATAACAATGCAGATTAAGTTTCATAGCCTTTTTTGATCATATTTACCAAGGGTGCTGATACATTTGGCCATGACTGTAAATTTAGGGGCCTGAGAAAAATTTTCATTTTAGAAGAAAATTTCAGATGACACTTACAGTCTTTTGCATCTGAATTCGTGAGATTATTTTAGGCTAATAGAATATTGAATTCATTGTATTTCATTAATGACATTAAATAGGTCCAAAAGAATTTACCTAATATGATATTATTGCTGTCACGAGATGGCCGCCACGACCGCTCTTCAGCGGAACACAGGAACTCGAAGGCAGGAATTATCAATAATAAACATTTCTTTAGAGAACACGACAAACTGAACAAGCTCTCAAGAGTGCAGGGGTGTATTCCAGAAAGCAGGTTATGTGACATACCCGGGTAAGTTTAAGGGTAAGTTAGTGGATTGTTATGAAGCGGACAGACGCTGAAGGTAAGTAAATCAAATAACAAAGTTTATTGACAAGATGGGTTCAAATATGTGGATCAGGACTGAGCAACAGGTGAGTAAATAGTCTTTAGATATATGTTGGAGAGTGATAACTTGAATAGTGAAGGTTCCGTTTGCGTTCACAGGTTGATACACCACACACCACAGATA